>WBNM01017229.1:3729-19941 GCA_013399055.1 Ramphastos sulfuratus | reverse complement strand
AACCTGTGCCAGTGTCTCACCACCCTCAACCTGTGCCAGTGTCTCACCACCCTCAACCTGTGCCAGTGTCTCACCACCCTCACTGCAAACAGCTTCCTCCTCACATCCAGTTTCTTGCAGCTGTTGAGCAGAAGCTTGGACTTGGTGATCTTGGAGGTGTTTTTCAGCCTTTATGATTCTCTAATTGTTTTCCCACCCTTCCCAGTCCATGATAAAGCAGGAGATCTCCAGTGAGGCCTCAGACTTAAGAGAAACATAAAAGAGGAGACTAGAACCTGGGGGTCTTTTAAAATCTTTTTTTTTTCTGTCTAATTTTCTGTAAGTATTCAGAAGAGGAAGATTAAACTCTGTGACTGTGGGTGAATCCCACAGCATCAGCCTGAGGTTGTTTGAAATCCAGGAGCCCTCCTTTCTGTGCTAAAGGACTGTGTAATATATTTACAGGAGAGGTGGTACTTTGAAGTTGGGATCTTGTCTTTGATCAAAAGCTTGCAGCTTCCCTCATGTCTCTCAGAAGGAGACAGTAGTTAGGGAGCACTGGTGTGAAGGGCTCTTTTTTTTTTTTAATGTTTTGGACAGCAAAAATGACATTTACATGAAACAGTAATCCAGGGGATGCTTGAGATAAGACAATTTCAGTCAGGAGCTGAGAGAGTGTCTCCCAAGCAGGCTGTAAATCAAGCAGAGGCAGTAGCACATCAGACCCACTCTGCCTCCCTTACCTGCTGTTCATTGAAGTGCTGATAAAGGAGAGCTGTCAGCATTAATATGATGAAAAGGAAAACATGTGTTTAAAATTTTCTAGATGAAAGTACTGTTAATCAGTATTACAGGATGGAGGGGAAAGGGGGGGGGTTGAGTAAATGCTCCTAATTCAGCATGCTTGGTTTAAAAAGTACAAATATGCTGCAGCAGAGCTGCTGAATGCACAGAGGCAGAGGGCACAGTGCAGTTGTGTGGGGTTTGGTTCCTAAGGAGGACAGAGAAAGCACAAAACAACTACAGGAGAACCACTTTGGCTTAGTCTTTGTAGTCACTCAGGGCACTCAATCAGGGCTGTGCATCTGGATCAGTGAGACTGGAATTTTCTGCAGTGCATCATTTCTTACCTTGAAGCCATAATAATCATAAAATCATAGAAGGGGAAGGTTGGAAGGGAGCTCAAGGATCATCCAGTTCCACCCCCCTGCCATAGGCAGGGACACCTCCCACTAGTACCGGTCACTCAAGGCCTCATCCAACCTGGCCTTGAACACCTCCAGGGAGGTTGTGGAGCACANCACCCCCAGGGCCTGTTCCTCAGGGCTGCTCTCAGCCATTCCCCACCCAGCCTGGAGCTGTGCTTGGGATTGTGCCTACCCAGGTGCAGACTCTGCAGCCTGGAGAAGAGAAGGTTTCCAGGAGACCTTGGAGTGGCCTTCCAGGATCTGAAGGGGGCTCCAGGAAGGCTGGGGAGGGACTATTGACAAGGTCTTGCAATGCCAGCACAAGGGGAATGGGTTTGAAGTGTCAGAGGGGAGATTGAAAGTGGATGTTAGGAGGAAGTTGTTTGCAGTGAGGGTGGTGAGACACTGGCACAGGTTGCCCAGGGAGGTTATGGAGCACAGAATCACTCAGTGTGATCTTTGATCAGTTTGGTTGATTCTGTGCTCCACAACCTCCCTGGAGGTGTTCAAGGCCAGGTTGGATGAGGCCTTGAGTGACCTGTACTAGTGGGAGGTGTCCCTGCCTATGACAGGGGGTTGGAACTGGATGATCCTTGAGGTCCCTTCCAACCTTCCCATTCTATGATTCTACTCTATTTTAATGTAGTTTGCATAGGGGTTTCATCAGGAAGAACTCCAAGAAGTGAAGAAGGCAGAGTGTAGTTCTTCCCAGCTCTAAGTGGAAATAAAAATGAAAGAGAAAATAATCCCTGTCACTATTTATCTTTTCCTAAAGCATCTAAAATAATAAACTGCTCTGCTGTCCTACCCCACAACCTTCCCTTGAAGGGAATAGGAAATAAAAGGAGACAACAATAATGTCAAACATCAGATGCAGTTGAAAAGCCTGGGAGTATAAGGTCTCAGAAACAGAAGGCTTTTGGAGCTTCAGTTGCACTTCACAAGCAGAACACACAAACTTTTACTCCAAAGTTGTATTCACCTCTGCAACTTTGTCACAAGATTTCACAGCTGAGAGAAACAGCTTTTGATATCTTCTTTTCCCACATCAATCCCCTGTCTGTGTTTTCTCTTCAGATGCTGATTTCTTTACAGTCTTGGTGCCCTGAGAAGTGTAGAAAAGCAAGACCCAAAAAGAAATCCTTGGAAGTGCTTTAACAAAGCAGCTTTGGTGCCTCACATCCTGCCCAAGTGTTTGGGACTATGAGCAGTGGCAGTGCAGCCTGTGCATTATTAACTCTGTTATTAGCATAACTCTCTTATCCTTCCTGGCTTTAGAACCTCCTTCCAAAGTGAGTTCTGCATCCTACCAAACTTAAGCCAATCTAACTCTGTGCCCATTCAGTGGTCTGCTACATGCCAATGTTTCTTATTTACAGCAGTGTCACTTTATCATGAAGTTTATCTTCCATGGAGTCACAAAATGCTTTCTCTTTGGGAGAGACTTCCAAGCTCACCCAGTCCAACCTTCAACCCAGCACTGCAAGGTCACCACCAAGCATGTGCCTAAACACCAGATCCACAGGCTGCTTAAACACCTCTAGGGGTGGTGGCTCCATCACTGCCCTGGGCAGATCACCTCAGTGTTTGAGAACCTTTTCAGTGAAGAAGTATTTCCTGGCATCCAGCCTGAACCTCCCTTAAAATCGTTTCCTTTGGTCCTGTTGCTTGCCATCAGTGAGAAGAGGCTGCCCCCTCCTAGCTCCAGCCAGCTTTGGGTAGTTGTAGAGAGCAATGAGGTCTCTCCTCAGCCTCCTCTTCTCCAGACTGAACATCCCCAGCTCCCTCAGCTGCTCCTTGCAGGACATGTGCAAAGCCCTGGGGCAGGCTGCCCAGAGAGGCTGTGGAGTGTGGAGACTTTCAAAACCCATCTGGATGTGTTCCTGTGTGACTTGCCCTGGGGGATGCTGCTCTGGCAGGGGGTTGGACTCGATGGCCTCTGGAGGTCCCTTCCAGCTCTTAGCATCCTGTGATCCTCTGGAGACACCTGCCCAAGCCAAGAGACCTGAGGATTCTGGGATTTCAGCCCCTGGATCTTTCCTCCTTTTCCTGATTGCTTTTCTCTGCTGGGGAAGGCTCATCAGGTGCTAGAGCAAATGTTCATCCCCAGCCAATGTTATCTGGAGTGATCTGTCACTTGTGGAAGGTGTAGAGAAGAGACTCAGTGCATGTCCATGCAGTAGGATTGGACTGATTGTGTTTAATTGCTGCAGTCCTGTGTGCAGTTGTGGAGCCCCCAGCACAGGAAGGACATGGAAGTGTTGGAGTGGGTCCAGAGGAGGCCACCAAGATGCTGAGAGGGCTGCAGCAGCTGTGCTGTGAGGACAGGCTGAGAGAGTTGGGGCTCTGCAGCCTGGAGAGGAGAAGGCTTCCAGGAGAGCTTGGAGTGGCCTTGCAGGATCTGAAGGGGGCTGCAGGAAGGCTGGGGAGGGACTATTGACAAAGTCTTGCAATGCCAGGACAAGGGGAATGGGTTTGAAGTGTCAGAGGGGAGATTGAAAGTGGATGTTAGGAGGAAGTTGTTTGCAGTGAGGGTGGTGAGACACTGGCACAGGTTGCCCAGGGAGGTTGTGGGGCACAGAATCACCTAACATGATCTTTGATCACATTGGGTGATT
This sequence comes from Ramphastos sulfuratus, assembly GCA_013399055.1. NCBI lineage: Eukaryota > Metazoa > Chordata > Aves > Piciformes > Ramphastidae > Ramphastos > Ramphastos sulfuratus. The sequence goes on along the minus strand of WBNM01017229.1, from coordinate 16,157 downwards.
CTGTGCTCCACAACCTCCCTGGAGGTGTTCAAGGCCAGGTTGGATGAGGCCTTGAGTGACCTGTTCTAGTGGGAGGTGTCCCTGCCTATGGCAGGGGTTGGAACTGGATGATCCTTGAGGTCCCTTCCAACCTTCCCATTCTATGATGACTCCACCCCAGAGCCTACATTAAACAGGAAAGACATCTCTGTTTTTGTTGTGTTTTTTTTTTCTTTTCCCCTGTTGCTTCCATATTTGATCTGTTTTAAAAAGCAGCATCATGAGAATTGGCCACAGGATTGCTTCTGTCTCCTCAGCAGAGCATCTGTGGCCTTCACATAAATGCCACTTTCACATTTGCAACCAAGTCACTGTTGGCCGTAGGCACTCAGAAGCAGCAAAGGGAATGCCCAAGGGCCAAGACATTTGTTCTTCTTCAACCTTTGGGATGCTGAAATAGAAATTAAAGTGAGCAATGGATTTAACTAGCAGGTGAGCTTTATTTATTGTCTAGACCCAGCCACTTCTCAGGCTGCCTGCAGGTGTGACCAGAGTCCATGTCTGTGACAGCTCTGTTTCACCTGGGCAGTGCTGACTGCATGTGCTGTAGGCAGCATCTACACTGAACACCTTCCACTGAATCTCTAAACACTTCACAAAGAATGCCCTTGGCAAAGTCTCTGGCTCCCTGCTGGTTTGCTTTGTACCAGTTTTCAAGGTGCATGTAGGGCATGAGTGTGCTCTTAAAAAATCATTTTATTCTTCTTGGAGCAAACTTTGGTTTTGATTCATTATTGTCAGACTCTTGACCTGGAGNGTGCTGGGGGCTCCAGAACTGCACACAGGACTGCAGCTGGGGTCTGAGGAGAGCAGAGTGGATTTCAGAAGTGTTATCCCTTTTCTTTGCAGAGGGAAATGCTATAGACTTATGATACTAAGGGGAAAGTGCTGGCTCTCCTCTGTTACATAAAGTACTCAGCTGATTAATCTATGGGAGTAGGTAATCATTTGACTCTGGATATTTTGTTCAAATGTTGTTTTTCTCTTTTTTTTCCCAATGATTCATGAAGCCCTTATCAGAATTCAACAAGCACTTCACAAATCAACCAGGAGCTTAGAGAAAAAAAAAATTAGCAGTAATGAGCTCATTTCCATAGAAATAGGACTAGGCTCACTGGTGGGTCAAACTGTTTGCTTCACTTCCATGGTGTTTTCCTCACTTCTTCTCCATTTATTTCATGCATCATTATCTTCCCTTTTTTTTTTTTAATTTATTTTCCTTTTTGGGGCTCTGCAACCTGGAGAAGAGAAGGCTTCCAGGAGACCTTAGAGTAGCCTTCCAGTATCTGAAGGGGCCTACAGGAAGGCTGGGGAGCGACTATTGCCAAGGTCTTGCAATGCCAGGACAAGGGGCAATGGGTTTGAAGTGTCAGAGGGGAGACTGAAAGTGGATGTTAGGAGGAAGTTGTTTGCAGTGAGGGTGGTGAGACACTGGCACAGGTTTCCCAGGGAGGTTGTGGAGCACAGAATCACCCAACGTGATCAAAGATCACGTTGGGTGATTCTGTGCTCCACAACCTCCCTGAAGGTCTTCTGTGCTCCACAACCTCCCTGGAGGTGTTCAGGGCCAGATTGGACGAGGTTTTGAGTGACCTCTAAGGAGGTTGGAACTGGATCATCTTTGAGGTCCCTTCCAACCTTCCCATTCTGTGATTCTCTCTGTGTCTGTACTTTGCCATTTGGTTTTTTCTCCAGTCGCCAGCATCTGCCACTCCAAGGCATTTCCTCCAAGTGGTGGTGGAAGTTTGCCATCCATATTTCAATCCTTAAATTCATTGTCTCCAAACCTTCATGTTCAGTTCAGGCTTTCAGTTTGTGGTTCTCTCAAAACCCCATTATTCATGACAGCTGCCTCCATGGATTAGAAATCATAGTTTGAAGTGGTATTGAGCAGCGATTCCTAAGGCCCTCCTCCCTTCCTGCTGGATTAGTAATGTGTTTTAATGATGTTGCATTTGTATTCTTTCAGTTTCCTTTCAGGAGACATCAAAGGAGCAGCAGAATGTGTCTTTCACATTCCAGACACACCACCATACTTTAGTGTTTGCCATTCCTTCAGATTCACTGCTAACCAAGATGAAAGCTGAGGTCTTCTGAGCAGAACCTAAGCCACCTGAAAGGAGCTGGAATCCTTTTGAGGTTCTCCCTTTGTTAGAAAGTGGGAATTGCTCACATTTAATACCCCTCAGACTCCTCTTGGCAGGCTCCAGAGATGCAATGTTGTGGGCAGGTTCAACAAGCCAGGACAGAAGGTCAGGCAATGATCAGAATCACAGAGTCACAGCAACATGCAGGTTGGCACAGACCCTCTGAGCACCAAGTCCAATCTAGAATCCTACCAGATTCACCTTAAACCACAGCCCCAAGCACCACATCCAAAGCAGCCTTACACACAGCCAGGCTGGGGGACTCCACCACCTCCCTGGGCAGCTCATTCCAGTCCCTGAACACTCTCTCCACAAAAAACTTCTTCCTAATGTCCAATCTAAACCTCCCCAGCCTCAGCTTGAGGCCATTCCCCTTTGTTGTGTCTCCAATTCCCTGTGAGCAGAGCCCAGCAGCAGCCTCTCCACAATGTCCCTTCAGGTGGAAATGTTCAGGTTGTTTTGTGGGCTCTCATCCAGGAGGTGAAAGAGGAATAAGAAATACTTGAAAGCACACAGAGATTACCTACTGAAGATAAGGAAAACCACCTCATGATCCTGGAAAAGAACTTTATGATCCTGGAAAAGCATCTCATGATCCTGGAAAAGAACTTTATGATCCTGGAAAAGCATCTCATGATCCTGGAAAAGAACCTTATGATCCTGGAAAAGCACCTTATGATCTGGGAAAACCACCTCATGATCCTGGAAAAGAACCTTATGATCCTGGAAAACCACCTCATGATCCTGGAAAAGAACCTTATGATCCTGGAAAAGCACCTTATGATCCTGGAAAAAAACTTTATGATCCTGGAAAAGAACCTTATGAGCCTGGAAAAGCACCTCATGATCCCGGAAAAGAACTTTATGATCCTGGAAAACCACCTCATGATCCTGGAAAAGCACCTCATGATCCTGGAAAACCACCTCATGATCCTGGAAAAGCACCTCATGAGCCTGGAAAAGCACCTCATGAGCCTGGAAAAGCACCTCATGAGCCTGGAAAACCAAGGAGGCTGACTGGAAAATAATATGATTGAAATCTTTCTGTAAAGGAATTAAAACCTCTTCAGGAAATCTGCCCCTGGAAAGGTCTGCCTTTTGCCTGTGCTGCCTCAGGCAAGTCCAGAGCTGGAGATGAAAGAGCAGTTCTGCATGCATTGGGCTTTTGTACCTCCTGGACAGGTACTGATGGGTTACATTGGGGGATCAAGGGCAGAAGTGAGCTGGATTTCAGCTCAACCTTGCATTTGGCTCTGTTCTGAAACAGGCAGCAATTGCACACCAAAACAAATGGCTCCAAAGAGGGAAACAAACAAACTTGATGCTGGCAGCAGAATTCCTGCCAAAGGTGGTGGAATTGTGGGCAGTTCTCATCGAGGAGAGACAAGCCATGGAGTACAAACAGGAGTAAAACAAAGTTCAGCTGCTGCTCAGCAGGTCTGTGTGTTCTAAGTGAATACTACAGGTGGCATCAAGCAGCCCCTGCCTGCCTCCAGGCAAGAGGAGAGGTCTCACAGTCTTTGCTTTTCTCATTTTTGTCACACAGAAGCAGACACCAAAGGCAAATTGGACCTGCTGGATCATGTCTTCTGTGGGAGCAACTCTGCTGGGCCCAAGAACACACATCCTGCCAGCAGGCAAGAGTGCACATGGCTGTAAAAAGCAATTAGATGGAAGAAGAGAACATAAGGTCATTAGTGACTATTAAACAAACTGGGCAGGGGGAAGCAACAGGTTTAGCCCTCTCTAAGCACTGATTGCTGGCAGCTGCCTTCCCTGCAGAGGGTGTCAGGGCAGGGTCATGCTCTCTGAGCCCTGCTTCCTGCACTCCTCCTTGACACACCTGTGGTGAAATGCTGCTGGAGAAAGGAGTCAGCCATAGTGGCTCAGCTCTGTCTTTACTGCCCAGTGAAACACCACAGAATCCACCACAGACATTCCCAAGGCCCTGAGGAATGTCTGCTGCTTACAAGAGTTGCTGGATGTTCAAGGCAGAGCAAATCTAGCTGCTGGCTTGCACTGCAGGACTTGCATGATGAAAACAGGGGAAGCTGTGCTGGAAGAGGAAAGCTTACAGCAGCAATTAGCTGGCACATTCTCACTTCTTTCTGGAAGAGACTGCTCTGCTCCTTCTCATGGTAAGTGGAACTTTGTGTTGTGAGTGGTGGCAGTGAGAGGCACAGTGGTGGGGGTCTGGTGGATTGGAGATGAAGCCATGCAACACAGGGAGTGAAGTTTGGTGAATTCTTTATGTCCTGCTCTCCTTAAAGTGTTTTACAAGTCAGGGTGGTGGTAAGGAACATGCATGCCTGGTGGAGAGGGAGATTTGGCTTTGTCTTCTAGAAAGCACAATCAGGAGAGTTCAGGATGCAAGCCAGTGGAGCAAAGCCAACACAACCCAAGCCAGAAGATTAGATTTTGTCTTGCTTAGTTCTGCTTTTCCTTCTAGGGGGGAATTCTGTTGGGATGAGATTGATCATGCAGGCTTAGCTGTAGTTCCTCCAGGCCNCACTTCCATGTCCTTCCTGGACATTCTCTTCCTTACTACAAACCATCCTGGGCTTTCTCAGAGAAGCTGGGAGCTCTCTTGTTGCAGCTTTGCAGTGATTAGTTTCCTGGTTAATTGTGCTCTGGTGTTTCTGTGCTGCTCTGTCATGCCATCCTTCAGTGGAGGAATTATTGAGGATGGCTGACTGAGCACAGATGAAGGAAAGTTTCCTTAGCAACAGGAATAACATGGAATGCTGAGAAGCTCTCTGGTGACTCTCATTGTTTCTGTACAACAACAAAAAGAAAAAAGGATTTTAATTTTTTTCCCCTTCTTTTTCTCCCCTCCCCAGTATAAAAGCTCAGGCACACAACCTGATATTCTGTACCTACTTAGACTTCTTCAAGCAAGTGAAGTTAAAAAACTGGAGCCAGCCAAGTGGTTCTTTCAGTGTGCTCAACTCCTTCATTAATTAATTTACTAAAGCCTATTAGCATATAGCAAACAACCCCAAAGGTGCATGATTTAGCCTGACTTGTATCCAAGGAAACATGGATGTCAGAGAGAACACTTTGCACCTCTCTAGTACTCCTCTAGCCATGCCTTAACCAACCTGGAGGGCTTCTAAGGCCAGATTCAAAATGCATTTAGACACCTATGGACGCAGAGAAGTGCCTGGAGGGTTTTCAGTCTGTAATTTCAATAATCCATTGGTTATCTGCTAGCTCCCTTCTGAGGGGCAGCAACATTCTGTTTCCAGTGGTACAGAGGAGAATTAGGAAAAAAAAAAACCCACCACAATAAAGCTTTGAAAGGGTTTGAGAGAATCCAACCTNGGTGATTCTGTGCTCCACAACCTCCCTGGAGGTGTTCAAGGCCAGGTTGGATGAGGCCTTGAGTGACCTGTACTAGTGGGAGGTGTCCCTGCCTATGGCAGGAGGTTGGAGCTGGATGATCCTTGAGGTCCCTTCCAACCTTCCCATTCTCTGATTCCTGCTAGTGTGCTTTAGTGACTAACTAAGCCTCCCTGCAAGGCAAGGCTGAGTAACTGATGCAATTTAGGGGGAGGAAAGAACATCTTGTTTAAAGCCTACACCTGAGTGGTAAGGCTGTTGTCCTGCAGAGGTAGCTCACCTTGAAACTGCCCTGCCTGTCACCCAGAGTGAGCACTTCATCGTTTGGCTCTCCACTCTCATGGCAGGGGACAAAGACAGAGCTACAAGGCACAATACATCTATTTGCTGGCAGCAAGGAGCAGCCACAGCATCTCAGCTGCTTTCATGAGTGGCTGCAACTTTCACAACCCTCCAACCAAACTTTGGAGGGTTTGGTTTCCCTTCCAGTGGGATATGGCTGCCCTCTGTAAATAACACCCTTAGCCTTTGATTTGCTAGGACTAAGCATGCCAAAGGTTTTCTTTTCTACAGTAGCTCCTCCATCATTCTGGTATTCCTTGTCTCTACTTGTTTGGGTTTGAATTCATCTTTCCAGAACGTGGGGTTAAAGTGCACTAAAACTTCAGTACAACAACAACAAAAAGTTGGTTTAGGTCCTTAAAAAAGTAACTTTTGTCCCTTTCTCAAATGGGAGCCAGCCAGAAATTTCTACATATCTAGCAGCAGAGCTGTTGGAAAGAAAGGCTTAGTGTTAGGTGCAGTGAATTAACAATTTTCTTTATTCTATCCCTTGAAAAGGGAGGCTTTGTCTCAAAATATTGTTGGCTACATTTTTATTTTTTTGGTATGTTTCCTGCTTTTTGCAGTACATCAAGAGAAAAACAACCAGTAGATTATGAAGACAAAAGCAAGAGAATGTTAAATGCCACTTGCAAAGCAGCATTGCAGGCTGAGGGTGTGAATTCAGCTCTGCTGTTCCGACGGTACCAGAATTTCATTGATTCCCTCAACTGGGAAATGACAGTTAAAAATTTCCTGCCAAAGCTCAGAATATCTATTAGATAAATTATCTAGTACTGGAATAGAGCTGGAAATCAGTGGGCATATTGGTTGAGGAATATAAACAAGGGGAGGGAAGAAAAGAAGAAATATTTTATTTCTGGTGTGAAATTCAGATATTGCAGATTTTGGTGTCAGTTTATGTTTCCAAAGGACAATATTTAAAAACACTTTAAAAAAAAAAAGTGAATATCCTTCCTTCCATAAACCAAGGGAATAGCCTTGCTTCCATTTTTCTCTCCTTGGACATACATTTACTTGTCCTGTTCTCTGTGCAGGAGCAGCATTAATGGTCAGGGGAGGTTTAATTGCCATGCAGGTTTAATGCCTTGCAAGCATATTATTAACAACACAATGCATTGGATATTTTTACATGTTTGCAGAGTGTGACACTGCAATAGCTTTGCCAGCAACTGACAAACTAAATTATGGCTCAGAGGCTAGAAAAAGCTATTCTATCTCATTGTTAGGTGATGGATGCTGAAATATATGTACTGCTGCAACAGGGCATTAGGGTGGTTTGCACTGAATCTCTCAGGACAAGTTGACATTTTCCACCTGTTTAAAAAAAAACCCAAAACCCCAGCACACAAAAGAGAGGATTGCACACCTGCTGCACCTCAGATAAAGGATGCAAGAATGGCAGCATTGTGGTCAGGAGTTCACCTTGTGGGGCTGGGGCTTTGTTTGGACCCAGTGTGTGCGCCTGTGCCTGGCAGCAATCCCTAGCTGCTGCCTGCTGGCATTTCTGAGCTGCTGCCTGCTTACAGGTAGACATCCAGGTTGACTTGCTAGAGGGCAGGGATCCATCCAGAGGGACCTGCACAGGCTGCAGAGCTGTGCCCAGGCCAACCTCAGGACATTCAACAAGGCCAAGTGTAAGGTCCTGCACCTGGGTAGGCACAATCCCAAGCACAGCTCCAGGCTGGGGGGGGAATGGCTGAGAGCAGCCCTGAGGAACAGGCCCTGGGGGTCTGGGGTGCTGAAAAGCTCAAGATGAGGCTGCACTCACACTGCAGGCTCACGTGCAGCTTTTCTTGGAGTACTTGGCTTAGGCTCAGCAGATTTTCCACCTCTTAGAATCTCTTCACTGCATCTACCACAAGGCTGTCACTAATGCAGGCAATCACCCCTGGTTTGTGATTCCCTAGGGGCCAAGTTCTCTTGTTTCAGATGCACTGAGGAGCTGTTTTCCTGTGCTGAGCCAGCTGGACTCTTGTCCCACCCACTGATTGCCACTTGCCAGCACAAGGGTAGCCCATGCATGGGGTCCCTCCCCAAGGCCAGCAGCCCCATTCCTTCCATATGTGGTGATCCTTAGATGAAGGCAGGAGCCCTCACCCTGCTCACTGGTAGAGCTGCAGCCTCAGGAGCAGTCCTTGCTTCTTGTGGTGAGGCACAGGCTCCCCAAGGGCAGGCGCTCGGCCACCTGGGGACTGGCAGCCCATGTCCATGGTGGTGAGGTGGCTTTTGCTGCCTGCTGGGTGACAGCTTCAGGATCTCCAAAGGTGGTAAAACCCAGTTTCTGTTCTTGCCTGAAGCTGGTGTGGAAACCTGTCAAGAGAAGTCCTCCTGTCAGTGGTAACTGCAGAGCTGATGGGCTCAGATCTTAGCGCAGATGAGTCACGGTGATGGCCGTGGCAGGAGGCTGACAGCTGTGAAGCCATTTGTCCTCGAGGACACCCCAGGGCAGGGAGCAGGTCAGGATTGTCTCTGGTTCCTAGTGCTGACTGCAGCTCCTCGGGTGCATGCTGTGCCAGTCAATCAGCCTGGCACCACAGCCACAAACTTCCTTCTTCTCCCCGCTGCGTGCCGGCAGCACACACGTCACGGGCAGAGGGACAGACCCTGTCAGGCTGCTGCCACTTGAGTTGCTCTCCCCACACTGACCCCTCCTGTCTTCATGTCACTGCGTGGTGAGTGTTTGTTACTAATTATCCTGTCAGTGGCAATGATTTTTTTGTTCAGGCTGGAATATTCCATCTCTCTTGGTTTCTCGTGCACGGACACTCGACGATGCCCATCTCCTGAGCTCCCCAGGCTTGTTTAGTGCTCTCAGGTCACACAGCCAGCACAGGCAGTTCAGCTCCAAGAAATATAGGCTCCTGTTGGTGTATATCCCATAATATTTGGCTTGTTTTTGCATAACATGCACAGATAAAGCTCTTCAAAGAGAAGAAAACAGATGCCACGTAGCAGCTGAATAAAAAGCTCCTTCTGTATTTGGCTCCACCTGAAGAATCAGTGGATGAGGAAGAGCAGCTGGTGTCATCTGCTTGGGCTGGTGTTAAGTGTTTGACACTGTCCCACATGAGGTCCTGCTCACCAAATTGGGAAAGTATGGATAGGGGGAGTGGACCACTGGCTGGGTAAGGGATTGGCTGCACTCAGAGCTGCAGATGGAGGCCAGTGACAAGTGGTGTTCTGCAGGGGGCTATGAACAGTCTCTTGCAGGGCCCTTGGTCTTGGGCTTTGACTTGTTAGCAGAGGAGTCAAGGCCATTTAGTCAGACTTACAGCCTCATAGACAGAGTCATAGAATGGTAAGGTTGGAAGGGACCTCAAAGATCATCTGGTTCCAACCCCCTGCCATAGGCAGGGACACCTCCCACTAGCACAGGTCACTCAAGGCCTCCTCCAACCTGGCCTTGAACACCTCCAAGGAGGTTGTGGAGCACATAATCACCCAATGTTATCAAAGATCACCTTGGGTGATTCTGTGCTCCACAGCCTCCCTGNACCCCCAGGGCCTGTTCCTCAGGGCTGCTCTCAGCCATTCCCCACCCAGCCTGGAGCTGTGCTTGGCATTGTGCCTACCCAGGTGCAGGACCTTACACTTGGCCTTGTTGAATGTCCTGAGGTTGGCCTGGGCACAGCTCTGCAGCCTGTGCAGGTCCCTCTGGATGGATCCCTGCCCTCTAGCAAGTGACTGTGCCACACAGCTTGGTGCCAGCTGCACACTTGCATAACCTTGCACTTGGCCCTCAGAAGGGGGAAGCATTAGCACTACTTTTGCCTTCTGTAAGAAAACCTAAATCCTGGCTGTGACAATTCTTGCTCCCTTTCATCCCTAGTTTAAGGATGACTGCACTGCTTTCAGCAATGAGTCTCCCATTTAGAGCCAAAGTATCTGCAGGTGTAAACTCAATTCCCTCAGTACAGAAGTGTCACCTTCCTAATCATCTTCTTGTGTTTACCATTGTTTCCAGACACTTACCCTCTACAAAGCAGCAGCACTGCTCTCCTAGTTCCTCTGGCATCTGAAAGACTTCAGTCCCATCCCTTACTCACCATCCTTTTCCCTAGTGAGCAGAGTGGGGCTTTTTATCTTGAGTTAAAAGAGTCTGTGCTGAGAGGAGTTCAGTAGGCCTGATTCTTCTTCAAAGCTTACAAAACTCTCTCAGAAATATTAATTATTGTGAGCAGGTCTCTCGAAGATTCAACATGCATGAGCTGTTTTGAAACATTTGTTATCCTATTAACTGATTGTGAGGCTGCTTTTAGAGTAGGAACTGCCTGGTTCTCTGGTGATTCAGCTTCCCAAAGTCCATCACAGAATGGGAGGGATTAGAGGGGACCTGCAGAGAGCATCCAGTCCAACCCCCCTGCCAGAGCAGGGTCACCCAGGGCAGGTCACACAGGAACACACCCAGGTGGGTTTGGAGTATGTCTAGAGAAGAAGGCTCCACAGCCTCTATGTCTAGAGAAGAAGGCTCCACAGCCTCTCTGAGCAGCCTGCTTCAGGGCTCTGACACTCTCTCAGTGACAGTTTTCCCTTCTGCTCCTGTAGCACCTCCTCTGCTCCAGCTTGCCCCCAGTGCCCCTTGTGCTGTCACTGAACATCCCTGGGCAGAGCCTGGCTGCCTGGGAACAGGTTGCCCAGGGAGGTTGTGGCTGCTCCCTCCCTGGAGGTGTTCAAGGCCAGCTTGGAGGAGGCCTTGAGTGACCTGTACTAGTGGGAGGTGTCCCTGCCCATGGCAGGGGGTTGGAACTGGATGATCCTTGAGGTCCCTTCCAACCTTACCATTCTGTGATTTACCCTGCACTGAGGGCAGCCCTCAGGCACCTCTGCTGCCAGCTGCCAGCCCCAACTCCCTCAGCCTGGCCTCACAGGAGATGTTCACTGCCTGCAGCAGCTTGGAGGCTCTGGGCTGGACTCTCTCAAGCAGTTCCCTGAGCTCCTTTTTGAACTGAGAGGCCAGAAACTGGACACAATATTCAAACTGTGGCCTCAGTAGGGCAGAGGAGAACCTCATTTGACCTCCTAACCAGAGCCTTTCTACTCCAGCTCAGGATGCCATTGCACTTCTTGGCTGTAAGGGCACATTGCTGGCTCATGGGCATCCTTCTGCCCTCCAACAGCTCACTCCCCAACCTCTACTGATTCAGGGGTTTGCTCTTTCTCTGCACTTTGGTTTCCTGGAGCACAGAAGATCTCCAGGGAGGTTGTGGAGCACAGAATCACCCAACGTGATCAAAGATCTGTGCTCCACAACCTCCCTGGGCAACCTGTGCCAGTGCCTCACCACCCTCACTGCAAACAACTTCCTCCTAACATCCTAACAGTTGGATTGCAGAGCTGCCTTCAGCAGGTGGGGATGAGAGCTGTCTCTCTGAAATCACAACTAACAGCACCTTGGGAGTTCCTCCAACTAAATACTGTCCCAGTTTGCTCATCTCTGTGCATCCAATACATACCAGTCAGCTTCCTGTGGCAACTTTCAAGGTTAACAGCCTGCATGCCCAAGGATAGATGGCCTACTTATTTATTAAGAAATAAAAATCACTTTCAGTGACTGACAGTAGGCTCAGAGATGCTGAAACTTCCTGAGATGAAAAAACAACCTGAGGAGGGCTTTAGTTGGTGCAAATGGAAGGGAGTTCTTACAACCTCCACAACTCGAAACGGAAAACCGTGACCGAAATTGTTTCTTCTAGGTGATATTAGGATGCAAATGTGATTTAAATTAAATCAAGGCAAGTGACCAGCAATTATAAAATCCTACTTCTGAAAAATGGAACTGAGGGTTGGCACTGTTTCTCTCTCAGACCTTTCTGCTATCTGTGTAGGAAAAGGTGAAAAGGTGACTTCACGCTATTTAAAAAGGAGGTTATTGCAAATTGAAGATAGAGCTATAATTGGGTCTCCTGCTGATGCAAGTGAGGGGAAAAAAAAAACAATTAGTGGAACACTCCAAGTAAAAAGACTGATCTCGAAGAGTGGTTGGGAAATAGAAAGTTCTTTCCATTGACACGCTGACACAGATAGTGGTAGTGGAGGTTCTGCTGGGCTGGCGTGGCTGAGTTCCCTGGGCCAGTGCTCCTCTGCTGCTGTATGTATTTGCTGTACCCTTTGGTCATTCTGAAGGGTTTGCCTCTTTATTCACTATGTTTGCAAATGAGGAATATTGGAATTTTACATCTGCATCTATTTTTCCTCTTTTTTTTTTTCAGTGAGCTGTTGTGTCTTGGATACAAAATCACTGAGTAACTTAGGGCTAACAGTCTGAGGTGCTGCTGAGGGAGGGTTAGGTTTTGGATATCAGGAAAAATGTCTTTGCTGCAAGAGTGGTCAGGGATTGGAACAGGCTGCCCAGGGAGGTATTCCTGGAGGAGTTGAAGACTCCAGTGTTGAAGGACATGGAAGTGTTGGAGTGGGTCCAGAGGAGGCCACCAAGATGCTGAGAGGGCTGCAGCAGCTCTGCTGTGAGGACAGGCTGAGAGAGTTGGGGCTCTGCAACCTGGAGAAGAGAAGGCTTCAAGGAGAGCTTGGAGTGGCCTTGCAGGATCTGAAGGGGGC
>WBNM01017228.1:1607-17213 GCA_013399055.1 Ramphastos sulfuratus | reverse complement strand
GCACCATTCACCACCACTCTCAAGGGGACATGTTCCTCATGCCAGTAGCATCTTGCCTTGGAGGGAGTCACCTCTAATAACATCCCTGCAGTAGCTACCTGCCTGTGCCCAAGGGATGCACCAGGACATTGCTTTGGGCACTGAAGTGCATTGGTTGGATGGTGTCCAGGTGAGCTGACAGCTCCACAGCACCAGTCAAAAGCAGTCACACAAGCCTGCAGTGCTCCTCCAGCCTGGCAGCAGCCTGGCAGCCTGCCTTTGCCAGGGCTGCTGTAGAGCACAGCCAGGCTGGGGGATGAAGTCTTAGCCCTGCAGTGTGGCCTCAGGCTGCTCCCTACCCTGCCCCTTCAGCCTGCCAGCAGCCCTGCCTGGTGACACAGCACATTCTGTGCCTGCTCTGCCTTGCAGCAGGAGCAGCAAGGGTCAGGAGCACTCAGCTGCAGGCAGCCTCCTTCAGTGCCATCACCCTGCTCTTCAGCCCAGCTCCAGAGCTGTGCATTCAGCATTTCCAAACTGCCTTTTGCCTTTTTTTTTTTCTCAGCTGCTGACCTTGCTCTGCAGAGCCTGAGGGAGCAGAGGGTCACAGTGATGGTCAGGGGTCTTGTGCTGCATGCCCTGGATGCTGTGCTTGGCTGAGACTCCACCAAACACATCTTTTAGACCAGTGACACACTGAATTAATTAAGAATGATCTGAGTGTGTTACCCTTACAAAATAAACTGGCAGCCTTCCATGGGCTCCAGGAGGCACTTTGGAGATTATTTGCTTTGTGCAATCCTGATTCTTTCAGTTTCAAATCCCTGCACAGCAATACCAGCAGGCACCTTCTGTTGCCTTTATTTGGGCTGTTGGGGGAGGTGAGTGTAAAGAAGGAATCTCTCACCTTTTGCATCACTTTTAAGGCCCTGCTCTAGCAGGGGTCGCTGGTTGACAGCAGCTGAAGATGAGCCAGGGTGTGCCCAGGTGGGCAAGAAGGGCACCAGCAGCATGGCCTGGATCAGCAATGCTGTGGCCAGCAGGAACAGGGCAGGGATTGTGCCCTTGAGCTGGGCACTGCTGAGGCCATAGCTTGAGTGCTGGGTTCAGTTTTGGGCCTCTCACTGCAAGAAGGACATTGAGGGGCTGGAGCAGGGCCTGAGAAGGGCAACAAAGCTGGGGAAGGGTCTGGAGAAGAGGGCTGGGGAGGAGCCCCAGCTGTGGAGTGCTTAGAAACAAGTACAGGAGGTGTAAGGTTCTGGTGACCTTTGAGATGGAGTCCAACCAGTCTGAAATTCTTTACAGTGAGGGTGGTGAGACACTGGCACAGGGTGAGGGTGGTGAGACACTGGCACAGGGTGAGGGTGGTGAGACATTGGCACAGGTTGACCAGGGAGGTTGTGGAGCACAGAATCACCCAACGTGATCAAAGATCACATTCTGTGCTTCTGTGCTCCACAACCTCCCTGGAGGTGTTCAGGACCAGGTTGGATGAGGCCTTGAGTGACCTGTTCCAGTGGGAGGTGTCCCTGCCTATGGCAGGGGGTTGGAGCTGGCTGAGCTTTGAGGTCCTTTCCAACCCACTCCATGAGTGCAGGGAGGTCTCTCAGCAGGCACTCAGCACTGCTGTTCAGTTCCCTGTCAGCACAGGCAGGACAGGGTCCCACACTGCCATGTCTGCAGGCAGCAGCTGAGCTGCAGCTCAGTGCTCAGCCCAAGCTGCAGCAGCATCAGAAACCAAATTGAGGTGTGGAGGGAGGAAGAAAAACGTGGCCCAGTGCCTCTGCTGGAGTCTGAGGGCAGGTGGCTGAGCTCTCCAGCATGGCACTGCCAGGCTGACCTTGGAGGCAGTGTGCTCAGCCCTGCTGCTGTTAGCCTGTTAGAGGCATCCCAAGCAGCACACAGCAGCTTGCAGCTGGGGTTCATCCTGGTGATTTGCAGAGGCTGATGTCTGGCAGGAAGCAGCAGAATTGGGGGGTGGGGGAGGGGATTCTTATCAACAGGATAAAACTGACAAATCCCCAAGGTTCCAAACAGCCTCACTGCCTGCCCACTGCCAGCTTTAAGCCATCTGCTTATTCTCAAGCCTCTGAGTGCTTTAAATACTTCTTCTTTTTTTTTAATAAAAAGAGCTTTTCTTCTTCTAAAGAGAATTTAGCTGCATTCTGGCAAATCTCCTGCAGGCTGGAGGTGTCCCAGGTACAACAGAAGCTGACTTTCAACAAGGCCAGGTGTAAGGTCCTGCACCTGTGCAGGCACAATCCCAAGCACAGCTCCAGGCTGGGTGGGGAATGGCTGAGAGCAGCCCTGAGGAACAGGCCCTGGGGGTCTGGGGTGCTGAAAAGCTCAAGATGAGGCTGCAGTGTTCATGCAGCCCAGACAGCAACTGTGTGCTGGGCTGCAGCAAGAGCAGTGTGGGCAGCAGGGCAAGGGAGGGGATTGTGCCCCTTTGCTCTGCTCTCCTCAGACCCCAGCTGCAGTCCTGTGTGCAGTTCTGGAGCCCCCAGCACAGGAAGGACATGGAAGTGTTGGAGCCAGTCCAGAGGAGGCCACCAAGATGCTGAGAGGGCTGCAGCAGCTCTGCTGTGAGGACAGGCTGAGAGAGTTGGGGCTCTGCAGCCTGGAGAAGAGAAGGCTTCCAGGAGACCTTGGAGTAGCCTTCCAGGATCTGAAGGGGGCTACAGGAAGGCTGGGGAGGGACTATTGACAAGGTCTTGCAATGCCAGGACAAGGGGCAATGGGTTTGAAGTGGCAGAGGGGAGATTGAAAGTGGATGTTAGGAGGAAGTTGTTTGCAGTGAGGGTGGTGAGACACTGGCACAGGTTGCCCAGGGAGGTTGTGGCTGCTCCCTCCCTGGAGGTGTTCAAGGCCAGGTTGGAGGAGGCCTTGAGTGACCTGTGCTAGTGGGAGGTGTCCCTGCCTATGGCAGGGGGTTGGAACTGGATGATCCTTGAGGTCCCTTCCAACCTTACCATTCTGTGATTCTATGATGCAGAAGGGCTGTAGGGGAAGGTGGACCCCTGGGTGCTGCTGGCCTGTAGCATAACCCAGGGCTCACCCCCAGTCTGCACAGTCACCTCCAGAGCCTGGGTCACACTGGCAGCTGCTCCCCAGAGGACAAAGCAACTGTGGCCAGCTGCATTTCATGGGTCTGTCAGTGGCCTGAGTGAGGGCACTGAGGCACCCTCCATAGGTCTGCAGGTGACACCAAACTGGGTAGCAATGTGGATCTGCTGGAGGGTAGGAAGGCTCTGAGGAGGGACCTGGCCAGGCTGGATCCATGGGCTGAGGTCAGCTGTATGAGGTTCAACAAGGCCAAGTGCTGGGTCCTGCCCCTGGGTCACAGCAACCCCAGGAACACTTCAGGCTGGAAACTGCCCAGCAGAGATAGACCTGGAGGTGCTGGGTAACAGCAGCTGAAGATGAGCCATGGTATGCCCAGGTGGGCAAGAAGGGCACCAGCAGCCTGGCCTGGGTCAGCAATGCTGTGGCCAGCAGGAGCAGGGCAGGGATTGTGCCCCTGTGCTCAGCACTGCTGAGGCCATAGCTTGAGTGCTGGGTTCAGTTTGGAGCCCTCACTGCAAGAAGGACATTGAGGGGCTGGAGCAGGTCCAGAGAAGGGCAACAAAGCTGGGGAAGGGTCTGGAGAAGAGGGCTGGGGAGGAGCAGCTGAGGGAGCTGGGGGTGTGCAGTGTGGAGCAGAGGAGGCTGAGGGCAGAGCTCATTGCTCTCTGCAGCTCCCTGAGAGGAGGCTGCAGGCAGCTGGGGGTTGGGCTCTGCTCCCTAGGCTCAGGTGATGGAAGGAGAGGAAATGTCCTGAAATTGTGCCAGGGGAGGGTTAGGTTGGAGAGGAGGAAAAATGTCTTTGGTGCCAGAGTGGTGAGGGACTGGCAGAGGCTGCCCAGGGAGGTGGTGGAGTGCCCATGGCTGGAGGTGTTGCAGAGAGCTGTGGCCAAAGGCCTGCAGGGACAGGATGAGGGCAAAGGCTTCAAACTAGAGCAGAGCAGATTGAGATTGGACGTAAGGAACAAGTTCTGCACTGTGAGGCCTCTGGAACACTGCAGCAGGTTGAGGCCACATCCTTGGAGCTATTCCAGGTGAGGCTGCCCAGGGCTGTGGGCAACCTGCTCTGGTGGAGGATGTCCCTGCTGAGTGCAGGGGTTGGGCTGGGTGAGCTTTGGGGGTCCCTTCCAGCCCACTCAGTGACTCTGTGTGCACACAAAATGTGATCCTCAGAGCTGTGGCTGTGATGATTTGCTGTGGTTTAACAAGACCTAGCAGGCAGGTTTTGTCCACCCATATTCTGCTTAAACTCCCTCTCAGTGGTGCTTTGGGGGACCCTGCTGAGGTGCTGGTGTGGAATGGTCACCTCAAAGCTCAGGCCACTGCTTGGGTGAGAGCAGTCACAAGTTGTTGCCTTAATGCAGAGTGGATTTTCCTGTGTCACTGGGACCAGCTGGGTCCTGTCTGCTGCTGAGGGTTGAGCTGTGCTTGGTTACAAAGCAGAGGAGTGATTCTTGGCCATGTGTTACAGACCACAGTCATAGACTATGTGAAGCCATCAGATCTCAAGAAGGACATGAATGAGACCTTTAAGGAGAAGTTCCCTCACATCAAGCTCACCCTCAGCAAAATAAGAAGGTATGTTGGCAGGCTTGGCAGGGCTGCTGCAGGGCACAGCTGCCTCCCCTGGCAGTGCAGCTGCTGTGGTGCAAGGGGGGGAGAGCACAGCACTGGGATCCAGAGGTGCAGAACAGATCAGATTGCTTTGGTGAGTGGGCTCAGCTAGCAAGGGAGAGGCAAACAAACATGGGCAAGCAGGGTGGGACCTGGCATCTGATGGGGTGAGGATGTGAGCTGGGCATGCACCCTGCTAACAGATCCAGACAAAGGATTCTTCACCATGAGAGTGCTGAGAGCCTGGAAGGGGCTGCCCAGGGAGGTGGTTGAGGCCCCATCCATGGAGATGTTTAAGGCCAGGCAGGATGAGGCTGTGGACAGCCTGATCTAGTGTGAGGTGTCCCTGGGCATGGCAGGGGGGCTGGGACTGGCTGATCCTTGAGGGCCCTTCCAGCCCTGACTGATTCAATGATTCTAAAGGGCAGCACCAACTCAGCCAGCTCATGGCACAAAGAGCCTGAGGAAAGAGGAATGCTGACTGTGGTGCCTTGGGCAGAGAGTGTGGCCAGAGGCTAAACAAGTGGTCAGCCTCACAGCAAAGCTGCAGTGGCTGCTCACTGCTTCCAGTGCAGCAGGCTAGGCACAGTGCTTCACTGCAGCATGGGCATGGCATGGCCTGGAGTGCCAGAAGGGTGCTGAAGGACCTTGCTGTCAGCAGCCAGTGGAAAGGCTGCACTCAGGCTGCTGTTAGCAGCCCAGCTGCATGCAGCTGAAGGCTTCTGCTGGGACAATGTTCACTAAACATGCCAGAGCTGTGCAGCTGCTTTGGAGTCTGGCACAGCATCTGCTGGGGGCAGGGAGGGGGGAGGTGGAGGGCAAAACCTGCTGTCAGGTGTGTCCCCAAGACAGAGCACAGAGATGCCTGCCCAGGAGAGTGCATTTTGCTGTTCCCCTCTGCCTGCTTGAGCAGAATCCCTGCAGGGGGCTCTGAGGGTGAGAGGAGCCAGGGCTCAGGACACAGCTGACAGCTCCTTGTCTGCTCTCTTTCCTCAGCCTGAAGAGAGAGATGCGCAAGCTGGCTCAAGAGGAATGTGGTTTTGAAGAGCCCACGGTGGCCATGGCCTTTGTCTACTTTGAGAAGCTGGCACTCAAGGGCAAGCTGAACAAGCAGAACAGAAAGCTTTGTGCTGGAGCCTGTGTTCTGTTAGCAGCCAAGATTGGCAGTGACCTCAGAAAACATGAAGTCAAGCATCTCATAGACGTACGTATCCACGGGCTGCAGCCTGCCCTCTGCACCAAGTGCCAGTGTGTCTGCCACCTCAGCCTGCTGCCCACTGCCCACTGCCAGCTGGATGCCACTTGGGGCTACCCCTCTGTGCAGTGGCCAATGGGAAGCTTGTGTGATGGGCTCAAAGACCCTGGTGTCAGGTAGTGCATGGCCAGAGAGGTTACCTAACCACTCTCTGTCAGCACAAGTCCAAGCTTAACGCTCAGGAAATGCATTTTGCTGTCCTGTTGTCAAGAGTGTCAATCATCAGTACACTGCAGCAGGTTGCCCAGGGAGGTTGTGAATGCCTCCTCCCTGGGGGTGTTCAGGGTCAGGCTGGATGAGGCCTTGAGCAGCCGAGACTAGTTGAGAAGTGTCCCTGCCCATGGCAGGGGGGTTGGAGCTGTGCCATGAGTAAAAACTCCTCTCTGAGAGGTGAATGCAGCTGCTGGTTTCAGAAGGAGTCTAAGAGGCTACCAAGTCTTGCCTCAAAGTTTACTTTGAGGCAAGAAAACCTAAAGAAGTGTTCCCCTGGGAGCACCTCACCCCAGCTGGGTTTTCATAGAGTAAGGTGTTTGGTCTCCCACCCACTCCATGTGAAGGGGTACCAGGGGAGTGTTACTCCACCAGCCTTTGCAAGCACCCAGGTGCCAACCTGGCTGAGTGCTCCAGCGAGTGAGGCAGGCAGCTTTAGCTTGGCTACAGCCAGCTCCCTCTCTTCGAGGGACATGGGGGCTGGGCTGGACTCAGGCCCCTCTGCCACAGTCCCAGGCCTGAGCCAACTCTCAGTGTGTTAGAAAGCCCTCTCTGAGTAACCAGAAACCCCCAGGGGCAGCTGGAGGATCTGACCTCTCTTGGTAGCCTGAAACACTGAGCCACCTTTAGGAGACATTGACCTTTTCAGCAGACCCAGTGAGCAGAGAAGCAGCAAGCCAGGGAGACCCTAAGAAGAGGGTGTGAGGGGCAGAAATACCCCTGAGCAGCTGGAGACAGGCATGCAAATGCAGTGAAAGCAGCAGCAGAGCAGCTGGGAGATTTAGTAGGTTACAGCAGGAAGGCAGCTATGAAACCCATCACATCCTCTTGAGGCTGGTAGAGGCCATTCCTCATGTTCTGGTAGCTGCTGCAGATGCCACCTCCTGCCTCTGAGGTGTTAAGACCAAATGCACCTGGCTGTAGCAGGAATCATTCCCCCAACAGGCTGCTGCCACAGCCTCATGCTGAAAGGGACCTTGGGGATTTCAAGCAGGGCAGGAAATAGGTGGGCAGTCAGCTAGAGGATGGATGGGATTGCAGGAGGGATCTCAGTGCTTGCATCTAGCCAGGAGTTCCCTCTTCCTGCAGTGGCAATCACTGCCAGCCTTAGAGACATCTGCTGGAGGTGGGGTGAGGGCAGTGGTGAGGGTGGCAGAGCAGCAGGGCTGGCTGGGTGCTGGGAGCTTCACCTTCACACAGGGGATCACAGCAACATGGAATCACAGAATGGCTTGGGCTGGAAGGGACCTTAAAGCTCAGCCAGCTCCAACCTCCTGCCATGGGCAGGGACAGCTCCCACCAGCACAGCTTGCTCAAGGACTCAGCCAGCCTGACCTTGAACACCTCCAGGGAGGTTGTGGAGCACAGAAGCACAGAAGCTCCAGAACCTCCCTGGGCAACCTGTGCCAGTGTCTCACCACCCTCACTGTAAAGAATTCCTTCCTCATCTCCACTCTCAATCTCCACTCTTCCAGCTCAAAGCCATTCCCCCTCCTCATGCCACTCCCAGCCCTTGTCAAAAGTCCATCCCCAGCTCTCCTGCAGCCCCTCCAGGTACTGGAGTGAGCAAATCCAACTGCCCCTGCTCCCACTTTCTAAAGCCAGAGCTGTGCAGCTGGGGCAAGGCAGAGGTTTAGTGCCAGCAGCAGGTGTCTGGAGATACTCAAACCTGCCTGGATGTGTCCCTGTGTGACCTGCTCTGGGTGATGCTGCTCTGGCAGGGGTTGGATTGGATGAGCTTTGGAGGTCCCTTCCAGCCCTGAACTTTCTGTGATTCTGTTCTAGAGGAGTCTGGAGCTGTCTGTACAGTTCTCTAGGGGTCCGTAGTCATCTGTAGGTGGATGTAGAGTTCTGGAGGGGTTTGTAGGGGTCTGTACAGTTCTGGAGGGGTCTGTACAGTTCTGTAGGGGTCTGAAGGTTTCTGTAGAAGTCTGTAGACATCTGCAGGGGTCTGTAGTCATCTGTAGGGATGTGTAGAGGCTGTGGAGTCTCCTTCTCTGAAGCCTTTCAAGGCCTGTCTGGATGCATTTCTCTGTGACCTGAGCTAGATTGTCTGGTCCTGCTCTGGCAGGGATCATCTGGACTTGATCTCTTTGGATCCCTTCCAACCCCTGACATCCTGTGAGCCTGTAGAGTTCTGGAAGGGTTTGCAGGGGTGTGGACGGGTCTGTGGGTGCCCTTTAAAGGTCTGGAGGTGCCTTTTAAAGGTCTATAGGTGCCTTTTAAGGGTCTGTGGATGCCTTTTAAGGGTCTGTGGATGCCTTTTAAGGGTCTGTGGATGCCTTTTAAGGTCTGTGGGTGCCTTTTGAAGGTCTGTGGGTGCCTTTAAAGCTCTGTAGGTGCCTTTTAAAGGTCTATAGGTGCCTTTTAAGGGTCTGTGGATGCCTTTTAAGGGTCTGTGGATGCCTTTTAAGGTCTGTGGGTGCCTTTTGAAGGTCTGTGGGTGCCTTTAAAGCTCTGTAGGTGCCTTTTAAAGGTCTATAGGTGCCTTTTAAGGGTCTGTGGATGCCTTTTAAGGTCCGTGTGTGCCTTTTAAAGGTCCGTGGGTGCCTTTTAGGAGCCTGCGTGGGTCAGGAGTGGTCCGTTCGTAGAGGCCTGCAGGGCCCAGAGCTGACTGTGCCTGTGTCTGCTCCCTTGGCTGCAGAAACTGGAAGAGAAGTTCCGTCTGAACCGCCGGGAGCTGATCGCCTTCGAGTTCCCGGTGCTGGTGGCGCTGGAGTTCGCTCTGCACCTCCCCGAGCACGAAGTGATGCCGCACTACAGACGCCTGGTGCAGAACTCCTAGCGCTGGCTGCCCCGCGGGGAAGGGCTCCTGACTGTCCCCAGCAGGCTCTCTGCGGCCACTCTTTACTACTGGAAATGCAGACTCAGCCTCCCAGCGCTTCGCCTTCCCTCCCCGCCGCGGGCCGGGCGGCAGCAGGCAGGGAGCGCAGCCTCGGGACGGTGCCGGCGGCGCTGCCGGCTCGGAGCTGCTGCTGCTGGGTGCTGGCTGACCCTAGCTGTGAGCACTGCAGCTGCAAAAGCAAGGATCTGAGGGGCAGCCTGGGTGCCTCTTCAGCCCCCCTCCCAACCCAACCCCTGGAAGCCCACCCGAGTGCGTTCTCGTAGTGCTTTCTTTTTTTTCTACAGACCTGCTGCAGCTTCCAAGAGGACTTCTCACCCTGGAGGAAAAAAAAAAAAAGACAAAAAAAAAAGCTTTTAAAGAGGACATCTTCACTGTGTCCAACAGAATGTGCCAATCTATTTTTGTATCAGCAACTGAAAGTGCACTTTTTGCTGTGGGGTGGTTGTTGTGTGTGTGTCTGTGTGCGTGAGTGTGCGAGCGGCACCAAACTGAGCTCAGCCCAGCTGGGTGGGCTTAGCTCTTTGGGAGTGCTGAAGGGCATAGAATCATGGAATGGTTTAGGTTGGAAGGGACCTCAAAGATCAAGGTGACCCTGCTGTGTGTGCTCCCTGGGAAACACAACTGCTGGAGAAGTGACAGCAGNGGGGGTTTGGAACTGGCTGAGCTTTGATGTCCCTTCCAACCTTACCATTCCATGATTCTAAGTGGTGAATGGGACCCTCTGGGGATGCTTGGCTCTTTGGTTGTTCTGCTCTCTGATCTTTCCACCATCCAAAGGATTACAGATCTGCTGCTACTGCTGTCAGGAGGAGGATCAGCAGCTTGAGCTTGAGTTTGCAGCCATGCTTGTGGCTGAGCATCAGGCTGAGCTTCCCATGCCCTGGTTTTGGACAAACAGCTTGTGTGAAGCCACTTTTCCCACTGTGGAGATGTAGTGTTGTATTTCTGTGCTCTATGTTAGAGTGCATCACAAGCACAGTTACTGTGCTCTATTTAAAACAGTGTTTTAGTACAATAAACATTAAAAGAGCAGGGCTCAGCAGTGGGGCAGGAGCCTTAAGGCTCCCAACAGCAAGGGGCACAGCAGCTGTCCTGCCAAGTGGGTTTTTTTTTTTTTGGGAGGGGGGTGTTGAATTGGTTGTGCAAAGACTAAAGTGAGTCCCCCACTGAAGTGAGTCCCCCACTGAAGTGAGTGCCCCCTGAAGTGAGTCCCCACTGAAGTGAGTCCCCCACTGAAGTGAGTGCCCACTGAAGTGAGTGCCCCCTGAAGTGAGTGCCCACTGAAGCTGAAGATTCAGTTCCTTTGGACAGTGGAGTGCTGGAGGTTTCCAGGAGAGGTGACTGCAGCTTCCCTGGGGCTGACTGGAGACTCCTGGATGCTGCCTGCACACTCAGCTAGCACCATGCTGGTGGACATGGTGTGAGAGGAGTGGTCAGGGATTGGAGAGGGCTGCCCAGGGAGGTGGTGGAGTTGCTGTCCCTGGAGGTGTTCAGGAAAGGTGTGGCCACAGCACTTGGGGTCAGGTTGAGTGGCCACGGTGGGGGTTGGGTTGCTGGTTGGACTCGAGGTCTTTCCCAAGAGGAACAATTTTATGGCCCCCCCTGTCCAGTCTCCTGTGCTGGTTCACTGAGCAAGCCTTGCTCTTCACATGCCCCACACAAGTCCAGTCACAGTCTCTGAGTTGCAGGATTTGTGTCTGGAAGCTCAGCAAGCAATCTCCAGCGTGAGCTGGCAGCTGAAGCCTTGCTGCTGGGCTGGGCAGTGGGCAGCTGTGAGCTGGGCACCGGGGTGGGGGTGCAGGCACAGTGATGCTCCTTTCCTTGCCTCCTCCTGCAGTCAGTCTCACCGTTGCCTCCAGCCAGGCCAGCAAGCATCCAGCCTCTTCACCAGCTCTGCCTCCTTCAGCCTCTGGTCTGGAGAGTGCCTGCCCCTGGCTGCTCTGCAGGGCTCCACGTGCCAGGACAAGCAGGGGTTGGCTTGATGCTGTTGCTCTCCCTCCATTGTCAGGGGGAGGGTTCCTCTGCTAGCTGACAGTTGCCATTACTGCTGCCCTGCTGCTGGGGTAGGTACATTCCAGCAGGGCTGGGGAGGAGAGGCTCAGGAGGTCACTGTGCACTTGCCACTGCCGTGCCCAGGCTGCTGCAACCCCCTCTGGGACTCAGCCTGCTGCTAAGCCAGGGCAGAGGGCTCCTCCCTGGCACTCCTGCTCCCTCCTCATCCTCCCAGCCCTGCACGACCAGGCCTAGAGTCCTGGCAGGTTTTTCAGCAGCCTGTGGCTTTGCTGGGAGGGCTTCTGGCCTCAGCTGCATCCCTCCCACCCACATCGTGTCTGTATGCCTGAGCTTCGCTTCCCCTCGCAGCTCTCAGCGACCACTCGAGCCCAAGCAGAAGCTTTTAGCTTTCCCTGCAGGCTTCTGCCCTTTGCCTTCCAGTCTGATTTGCCCTCAGCATTGCTTTCTAGCATTGCAAGGGAAGAAGCAGGTGGTGAGGACAAGCTGCAGAATGAAGAATGCCTTCAGAGTAGCCTTCAGAGCCACTCTCCAAGCACCCTGCCACAGCTTCTGTCCTCTGCGCTGCTCCCTGAGCCCCAGCCCCAGTTTTGACACAGATCTCTGTGAGCAAATCTGATTGCTGAGAGACTTTCTGCTTCCCACTCTCCTCGTGGTTTCAGGGGTTCAGTTCAGTTGCAGTTTGCATGTGGAAGGAGCACTGCAGGTGGGGATGATGTTGCACTGTCCACTTTGGAACGTCTCTAAAGCCATACGATGCCAGGTCTCAGAGCACAAAGCGTGGGCACTACACACCCCCAGGGAGGACAATGGGCAGGGGGCTGCTGCCCTTTGCTTCCCCCAACCCTGGGAACATTCAGGCTGAGGTGGTAGAGGAAATCTGTACCAAACCAAAACCCACCTTGATTGCTTTCCTTTGTCTTACATGGTAATGAATGTTGATTTACAGCTGATTGTAGGTTCAACTTTGGTTAGTTTGGGGAAAGAATCCATTCCATATCACTTGTTCTGTTTGGAAATTCTCTACTGTATACTCTACCATGCAGAGGTTTGTTTGGGGTTTTGTTTTTTTTTTCCTTTTCTAAAAAAATAAAATAAAATAAAATAAAAATTTAAATAAATAAATAAATAAATAAAAGGGTTAAAAAAATAAAAAAGGACAAAGCCAGACTCTTCTCCACTGGTTGCATCAGTCCCTTCTCTCCTCTCTGTGTGCCAAAGGGGTTTGGTTGACTGCACAGCTGGGCAAAGGGGAACCTAAGGAGGTTCAACAAGGATAAAAGTGTAGAGTCCTGCAGCAGGGACACCTGCAGCTAGAGCAGGCTGCCCAGGGACACAGCAAGGCTGATCTTGAATGTCCCCAGGGACACACATCCACCCCAACCTGTGCCAGTGTCTCACCAGCCTTACTGTGCAGCACTTCCCCCTGATGTCCAACCTAAATCTGCCCTGCTCCAGTTTCAATCCATTCCCCCTCATCTTCCCAGCCCTTGTCAAAAGTCCCTCCCCAGCTCTCCTGCAGCCCCTTCAAGGCTGTTCTAAGGTCTCCCTGCAGCCTCCTCCAGGCTAAACAGCCACAACCCTCCCAGCCTGTCCCCACAGGGGAACTTAGAATCATAGAATCATAGAATGGTAAGGTTGGAAGGAGACCTCAAGGATCATCTAGTTCCAGCCTCTGATCGCCTTTGTGACCTCCTCTGGACCCTCTCCAGCAGCTCCAGGTTCTTGTTCTTGGGTTGCCCAGAGCTGGAGGTAGTGCTGCAGGTGAGGTCTGAGCAGGGCAGAGCAGAGGGGCAGAACCTCCTCCCTGTGCTGCTGCTCTCCCTGCAGCCAGCACACAGCTGCCTCTGGGCTGCCACTGACCAGTGCTGGCTCAAAGCTCTCTGAAGCACTCCAGGTTTTCCTGGTTGTGGCAAAACAAATACTACCTGGATTTACACAGACCCCAGAAGGCAGAAGTACACAGCACAGTGTTTTGCCAAACATTTTCCAAGCCTCCTCCCTGGCAGGCAGTTATTGACTGCTCACTGGGGTTCTTTGGGATGGTCTGCACTGTCCTAACACACAGCCCACAGCCTGAGCCTTCCCTGGAAGCAGTGAGGAGCAGTTGGCAGGAGCTGGTGGCACCTTCCCACCACCCTGAAGGCTTTTGGCAGCAGGCTCCACAGGAAAAAAAAAACACAACACAGCAAAGGTAAAAGTTGTTTAGCAAGGTGAGAGCCTGAGCAGTCAGAGCAACACCACCAGCATCACCCACCCAGGCTGGAACCTCTCAGGGAGGAGGGAAGGGCTGTGGACCTCATTTGTTCATCTCCTGCTGTCAGCTCTGCAGTGAAGGGGGTGAGGAGGCCAAGAAGAGGAAGAAAGAACCTTCAGGTGCATCCTGCCAAAGCAAAGAGGCTGCTCTGAAATCCCTGCTGCTTCCCAGCAGCATCACTGACAGCCCTGATGGCCAGAGACTGCCAGCCCCAAGGAGCTGCTGGGCCAGAGGAGCTCAGGGAAGAGCTTTTCAGTCACCTCTTGCCCAGCCCCCAGCAGCAAGTAACAGTCCTGACTGTGGGCACAGAAGCAGAGCTTAGAGCAGGAGCCATGCTCCAGGAAAATGGCCTGGGCACCTGGAATGCAAGGCAGGGAGGAGCAAGGAGTTCCTACTGGCTCGACCAGCAAAGGCTTCCTGCCCCTAGCACAGCTGAGTGCCAGCTGCTGGTGCTGGTCAGGCACTGGGACAGGCGCCCAGGGAGTCACCACCCCTGGAGGTGTGCAACAGTGGAGGTGGCACTTGAGGACATGGCTTAGTGGCCATGGTGGTGCTGGGTTGATGGTTGGACTGGAGGATCTCAGAGGTCTTTTCTATGCTGTAAGTTCATTTGCCCTTCCTGCACACTGCTCACAGCCTGTGCTGCACCCCTTTGCCATCACCAAACCACAGGACAGCTTGAGGACCTCAAAGATCATCTAATGCACACACCCTGTCACCAGCACAGCTTGCTCAGGCCCTCATCCAGCCTGGTCCTCAACACCTCCAGGGAGGTGGTGGAGCACAGAAGCACAGAATGTGATCAAAGATCAAAGATCACATTCTGTGCTTCTGTGCTCCACCACTTCCCTGGGCAACCTGTGCCAGTGTCTCACCACCCTCACTGCAGCCTTCTCTTCTCCAGGCTGAACAGCCACAACTCTCAGAGGTCTTTTCCAGCTGTAATGAGTCTGTGGTTCTATGCTGTAAGTTCATTTGCCCTTCCTGCACACTGCTCACAGCCTGTGCTGCACCCCTTTGCCATCACCAAACCACAGGACAGCTTGAGGACCTCAAAGATCATCTAATGCACACACCCTGTCACCAGCACAGCTTGCTCAGGGCCTCATCCAGCCTGGTCCTCAACACCTCCAGGGAGGTGGTGGAGCACAGAAGCACAGAATGTGATCAAAGATCAAAGATCACATTCTGTGCTTCTGTGCTCCACCACCTCCCTGGGCAACCTGTGCCAGTGTCTCACCACCCTCACTGCAAACAACTTCCTCCTAACATCCACTTTCAATCTCCCCTCTGACACTTCAAACCCATTCCCCTTGTCCTGCCATTCCCAGACCTTGTCAATAGTCCCTCCCCAGCCTTCCTGTAGCCCCTTTCAGATCCTGCAAGGCCACTCCAAGCTCTCCTGGCAGCCTTCTCCTCTCCAGGCTGCAGAGCCCCAACTCTCTCAGCCTGTCCTCACAGCACAGCTGCTGCAGCCCTCTCAGCATCTTGGTGGCCTCCTCTGCACTGGCTCCAACACTTCCATGTCCTTCCTGTGCTGGGGGCTCCAGAACTGCACCCAGGACTGCAGCTGGGGTCTGAGGAGAGCAGAGCCAAGGGGCAGAATCCCCTCCCTTGCCCTGCTGCCCACACTGCTCTTGCTGCAGCCCAGGACTGACAGCTGTGAGATGCTTTATTCCTTGGCAGGTGTTATTTGCTCAGCAGCTGCTGCTCAGGTGTCTCTGTGCCTGCATTTTGCTGGAGGTTCCCTTTAGCCCCCCCAGTGAAGGCAGAGAGGAGCAGGGCTGGGAGCTGGCTCTGGCTGCCTCCTCGGGGCGCATCCGGAGCCGCAGCCTCCGCCCTGCAGCTGAGGTATTTTCCAAGCCTGCTGTGTCCATGAGTGGAAAGTTGGACTCTGCTCAGGCTCTGATGGTGTCCATGGACAGGAAAATGGAAAGTTTCAGGGCCGAGCTGCAGGAGGCCAGGAAGGAAAATATCTGCTGAGTCTAATTGCTGGTGGCAGCACAATTACTGCAGACACAGATCAAAGAGGTGACAGCTGTGACCCACAGCCCAGCCCTGGCTGCACACACAGCAGAGGAGGATGCAAGTCTGCAAGGCCACGGGGCTGACAAACTGAAGTATCCCTCACCAGCAGCAAGCTCAGAGCCTTCCAAAGGTCTGTGGCAGGACATCTGTCACTGTGTGTGCCAACCACCCACTCCTCCTCTCCTCAGGAGGCTGGAGAACAGCCCTGAGGAACAGGCCCTGGGGGTCTGGGGTGCTGAAAAGCTCAAGATGAGGCTGCAGTGTGAGTGCAGCCCAGACAGCAACTGTGTGCTGGGCTGCAGCAAGAGCAGTGTGGGCAGCAGGGCAAGGGAGGGGATTGTGCCCCTT
>WBNM01017227.1:0-14592 GCA_013399055.1 Ramphastos sulfuratus | reverse complement strand
GGGACATGGTCCTGCTGGAGAAATGGTCCTGTGGCTGGGATGCACTACCCAGGCTGTGAGGGCTGGGACAGCTGGACCAAAGCTGACCTGGAAGTGCTGCTCTGGTTTCTAAGCTGACCTTTGGCCTGGGGGCTCTGAGTCACCACTGGGCACCACACCAGGACAGTGCCCTGGAAACGGCTTCGGTGAGAAGAGTCTGGGAAGCAAAGAGGCAATAAAGGAGGAGACCTCTGAAGTTCCCACGCCGGTGGTTTGTGTTTGGGTGAGACAAATCACTGCGGCCTCTGCTCTGAGAACACCAAAGTCAGTTTCCTTTTCTGCCTGGGTCATCACTGCTGGTGCTGAGGACACCTGGGATGCTGTTTAGACAGCACAGAGAAACAGCCATAAATATTTTTAGTGTCTCTAGTGGAAGTTTGGTTTTGGTTTTGTGTTTGGTTTGGTTTTGTTTTTTTTTTGTCTGGCAAAAGAAGAGAAAGCAGCAGGTTTACTGCAGCAGGTGGGCAGTGAGGAGCTGCAGGAGGAGGTCCTGGGCTCCCGCAGGGAAGGCAAAGGCATTCTTGGCATGCATGGACACACCTTATGCTGGGACACGCTTAATTACCCTGATGAACATCTAGATGAGGGATGGCCTCACGCTGAGGTGGTGCCAGCTGGCTGGTGCGGGTGGTGGCGCAGGCTATGGGGCAAACCCTGCTTAGATCACCTGCTGAGGGCCCTGCGGGTGGGCAACCACGGTGGAGAGGTTCTGAGAGCACACAGATGGGGAAAAAAAACCTCAAACCCCAGGTGGTGAAACCACTGCAGCCAGAGCTGAAATCCTCCTGCCTGAGTTCCAGTCCCAGTTTGGGATTTCCAGGTTTCCTTGTGAAGACTTCCATGGCTGTGAGCAGCTCATGGTGATGCTGCTGCTGCTGCTAGCTGAGGGGGAGGGAGGAGGTAAAAAGAAGGAACAAAAAAAAGTCAGCTGAGTTTGTACAACTTTATTCTTGAGTACACAGAGAGAAAAGGAAGTGCAGGAGGCTTTGCTGCTCCTGCAGACACAGCAGGACTTCTTTTTTCCCCAGTACAGTCCTGTCTCTGTTCCCAACAACCCTGAAATCCCAGCTGGCTGCACCCATGGGAGAAGGTGGACCCATGGCAGCCTCTTTCTTCATTCTCACTCAGGCTTTTTCTGTTTGGTTTCTCCATCCTCAGGCTTCTCACCTCAGAAGTGGGGAGCAAAACCTGCCCTACCTCTGAGGCAGAGCTAAGTAGGGGGCACAGAGTCATGGAATGGTTTGGGTTGGAAAGGACCTGAAAGATCACCTGGAATCCACACCCCCCCCCCCGCCCCCTGGTTGGCACACTTCCAGACATGGAGTCTCCACAAAGGTTGTGATTTGAGCCTGTTCCCTGGCAGGGGAGGACCATAGGAACGTAAAGTGTCAGTGCTGGGGTCAAGCAGGGGACTGCAGACCCAGAGTCCAGTGTGCAAAGAGCAGCCACGAGGCAGCCGTGGCAAGGTGGCATCGTGCAGCAGGTGGAGGTGGCAACGTTGGTGGTGTGGGTGAGGAGTGAAGCAGTCCCCCCCCCCCAGAATCCCAGCAAGGTAGGGGCTGGAAAGGATCTCTGGAGATCGTCTGCTTCCTTGCCCTCAGCCACGCAGCTGTGCCTGGATCAGGCTGCGCAGGATCACAATGCCCAGGTGAGATTTCCAAGCCTCCAGAGAAGGAGACTCCTGCAACCTCTTGGCAGCTTGCTGCAGGGCTGCAGCAGCCTCACACCACCGAAGTTTCTCCTCAAGCTCAAGTGCAAACAGCAAAGCAGCCTGCGAGCGGCCCAGGACGGGTCCTAGCGCCCTGCTGGCCCCGTCCTCATTTCCTCTGCAGGCAGGGTGGCACAAGCGTGACCTGCTTCAGCTGGTGCTGCAGGGGCAGGGCGCTGTGGCCGCAGCGCTGGCTGGGCGGGCGGCAGCAGGGGATGCAGGGGATGCAGGGAATGCAAGGGCTGCGGTGCTGCAGCGGCCGCGGCGCCGGCAGCGGACAGGGACTGACATCTTCCGCCGGGCACTGCTCCACCCGCCGCCGCGGCTGGGCACTGCTGGGCTCCTGGCAGGGCACGGGTGGGCGGTACTGCTGCAGGGGCCGCCGGTGGATCCTGGCAGGGGGTGGGCAGGCAGGCTGCACGTGGCTCACCTCCACCCGCCGCCGGGGCTTGCCAGCGCTGCGGTTTGGCTGCGGGGAGCAGCAGCTCTGCGCCGGGCACGGCTCCAGCGGCTGGCAAGCTTGTGGCTCACTCTGGCAGGAGGAGCCTTCGAGGTCGCGGCTGAGGCTGCCGGGGTCGTGGCACGGAGAAAGATCCATGGTGTCCGTGGGCCTTTGGTGGCAGCATCCCGTGGCACCAGTCTGTGCCCAGCCCTGCTCACCGCACACCATGTCCTGGGCACTGTCACCTTCGCGGCAGAGAGTCCTGTGGCAGAGAGCAGAGAAGCAGGGGATCACTTCGGTTGGAAAAGACCTTTCAACTCCTCCAGCCCAGCCACTCTCTGACTCTGCCAGCCCTGGTGGTGCTCAGCCATGTTCCTCGGCACCACCCCTCTGAAACCCCTCCAGGGATGGGCATTCAGCCACCTCCCTGGGCAGCCTCTTCCAGGCTTTCAGAACCCTTTCCGGGAAGAAATTTCTTCTCTTGTTCAACCTAAACCTCCCCTGGTCCAACTTGAGGCTATTTCCTCTTATCCTATCACTTGCTCCTTATGACAAGAGCCCAACCCCCACCTAGCTCCAGCCTCCTGTCAGGGACTTGCGGAGCCAGAAGGTCTCTGAGCCTCTTTTCTCCAGACTAAACAAACAACTCCAGCTCCCTCAGCCAGAGGTAGCCAAGCCCTCGGGGATAAACAGTCTGGGAGGAAGAAGGGAACCACAGCAGCTTCTGGCTGAGGTTTTTGGGGTTTTTTTCCAGCTGTTTCTATGAAAAACAATGAAAAATCGGAGAGAGCTGAGAGGATCCAACTCACCCTGTGGCTGGTGCTGGCCGGGCTGGGCAGGGAGCCTGAGATTTGAGGGTAGTGGCAGGGCTCAAAGCTTTTATATGCGGCTGAGCTCCGCTGGAGGTGAGGCACAGGCAGGGAATGAATAGCTGAGCTCTGAGTGCCTCTGCCGCACGCAGCTCTGCGCCTGGCGCTCGCTGCTGGACTCATCAGCTGCAATTAGCATCTCCCTTGATGCCAGCTCAGCCCTGCGCACCGGCAGTGGCCATTAGCTAATTAGTTCTCCCACTGGTCATGTTCGAATGGGTTGTTACCTAATGTCAGTCAGATGGAAACCCGGGATAAGGATACCTGGAATGCCGAGATGCTGAGTGATGTGCCCGAGAGGAGGCTGTTGTGGCAGTGGGAAAACCACAATGGAGGCTCAGGAGTCCTGGTGTCCGGTTTCACGGCTGGGCTGATGGCTTGAAAGGAGGTCTTGAAAGGGCTCTGAAAGGTCTTCTCCAACCTGGAGTTTTCCCCCAGACTGCTCTCTGGGTGTTTTCCTCACAGCTGGAAATCTCTCAGCAGAGATCAGAGACAAATGTGTGGAAATGGAACTGATTCAGTTGGAAGAGACTTTCAAGATCATGTCTCATGCTGAGCATTGAGCAGATCCTCTCTGGAGCTGCAGTCTCTCAGCCTCAGGGCTCTCAGCCTTTGCTCCTCACAGAGCTACTCCAGGCCCCTCAACACCTTCTTAGCTTTACCTGGACTCTCTCAAGCAGCTCCCAGTCTCTGGAACTGCAGAGCCCAGAACTGTCCCCAGTACTCCAGAGGTGACCTCACTAGGGCAGAGTAGAGGAGGAGGAGGAGGAGAACCTCCCTTGCCCTGCTGGCCACACTTCTCTAAATACCCCCCAGGAGACCACTGGGGCCTTGTGGGCCATGAGGGCACCTTGCTAACTTGTTATCCCCCAGCACTCCTAGGTCCTTCTCCTTGGAGCTGCTTCCCAGGGGTCACCCCCTCCCCAGTCCTGCTGCAGGGGCAGGACATCATTGCCCTCTGTGTGGTTCTGGAAGACCTGAGCTCTGCATGCAGGATCCCTATGGACACCAGCAGGCCAGGATGCAGGGGTGGACTGTGCCAATCTGTGGATTTGGGTGGATATTCACCTCCTTAAATGAATTCTTTTAGGTCCAAATGAGAAGCTCCTGAGTCCAGTGAGGACTTAGCACACCGAGAGCCTTTTCCGGTGCTAGGACTCGAGCCAGGACACCATGGAGCAGCCCTGACCTCAGGAGGGAGCAACTCCAGGCTCTGTCAGGCACCATCTCCACCCTGCCAGCACTTCTGCTCTGACTCATTTCCATGCTGCTGCATTTCTGTGGATGGGGAGGACATTGCTGAAGTGCCACCAGAGCATCTCTCACGCAGCCCTGAGGCTCTCGCTCCTAAAGGCATTTCCACGGCACAGCCTCTGGAGGAGATGCTCAGAGGGTTGTCCACTGGTACCTGGGTTTGAATCACTGGGAAAAGCATCTGCAGAATTTCAGGGTGTGCCTCTGGGGTGTGTGCTGGGGCCTGGCAGCTTGGCTGCCACTGGGGGTCATTTCTTCTCTAGCTAGAGGAGAAATGCAATGACCCTGCAGGAAGCCACAGGACCTGGATGGGAGGATGGAAGAGACTCTGGTGTTTGTCAACAGGGAGTTCTGATCTGGAGCTCATCACCATGGCTCCAAGGTTATGGTGTTTGGGGACTTTTTTTGTTTCATGTTAGAAAGGATGTTTAGGAGCCATTTCCTTCCCTGAGGATTTTATGAACCACAGAGTGCAAATATTTCATTTCTGAGTCTCATTTGCCACACTTTGATAGACTTCCTGGTGGAATTAGATCTATTTCTGAATCCCCAAGGCTGGGCTTCTATCACAGAACCATAGAATGGTCTGGGTTGGAAGTGACCTTCAAAATCATCTAATTCCTGCCCTGCTATCGTTGCCAGGGACACCTCCTACTAGCCCAGGTTGCTCAAGGTCCCATCTTCCACCCTGGCTTTGAGCATTTCCAGGCTTGGAGTCTCCACAGGTCCTCTGAGCAACCTGTTCCAGTGCCTCACCACCCCCACAGGGAAGGATTTCTTCCTCATGCCTCATGTCAATCCAGCTTCTTCCTGTCTAAAGCCATCCCCCCTCCTCCTGTCACTCCAGGCCTTTGTCCAAAGTCCCTCTCCAGCTCTCCTGGAGCCCCTTTCAAACACTCCTCACCCTTCAGTGCCTCTCTCCTCCACACAGACCTTGCTTGCTAAGCTATTTAATCCCAGCGAGAAGACATCAAACCTTCTGAAGGTGCTGCTTTAAAGCTCCACCATTCCTCTGGAAAGCTTTCCACTGACCAAGAAGTCCTTAGGAGCATGCAGCAGCTTTGCTCACAGACTGGGTGTGGAGAAGGCCAGCATCAGAGTGGGCTTGGTTTGAAGTCCAACTTCAAACTGCTAAGAGGAGGAAGCTGCGTGGCCAGGAGGCTGCTCCATCAGCTTGGAGAACTGATGCTGCCAAACACCCTTTCTGCCCTGGGTGTGAGGTTGTCTCACACTCTGGGGCAATGCCATCAGCAGCCTGAGCAAGAGCTGCACAATTTGTTCTGTGCAGAAATGAAGCCCTCCCCCCTCCGCCAAAAAAAAATCACCAAATCAATCCCCAGGTCTGAGCTGCAACCGCGGGGAAAGAGGAATAAACGCACACGGAGCAGGGCGGTGCAGGGTTCTAGCTCGGCAGCTTTATTGTCTGTGGTGACTAATTGGAGAGTGAAGCAAGAAAAGGGAGAGTGGCACCGACAGCAGGAAGCATCCCACACACCAGGAGGAAGAGTGACAGCAGGACCGGGAGCTCACAGAGGGACCTCCCACCGAGGCGGGGTCGGGGGGGAGCAACTCCAAAGCATCTCGCAAGCATTTGGAGATTAAAGGCAGGTAAAAAGAGAAGATCTACAGTCTCTAAGCAAAGGAGGGAGAGCATCCAGGGCTGTATCCATGTCCTTGTCCACGTCCATATCTGACACCAAACCAGCCAGCAGGGTTTAGTTGCCACAGCAGCAGCCGCCTCCGTTGCCGCCGCAGCAACCGTTGTTGTTGTTGCCACTCATGACGTAGCAGCAGGTCTGGGGCATGCAGCAGGTGGTGGGGTAGCAGCACTGCATGGGGGAGCAGCACATGGGTGTCTTGCAGCACTTCGGGGTGCTGTAGCAGCAGATGGAGTAGTTGTTGGAACCACCGCAGCAGCCGCAACCGTTGGGCATGGTGCTGGTGTTGGTGTAGGCAAAGCTGGAAGGGACAGGGAGAGTCTGGCTGTGAGCAGGAGATTTGCAGAATGGATCCAACCCTCTGCTTATGTTCAGTTTAAGGAGCTGAAACCAAGCTTGTAGTAAAATTTGTTTGTAGCAGATCTTGCTCCTAACTCTTTGCTCTGTGCCCTGCCTCTGCCCAGCTGCTGGTCCCAGGACTCCCTAACCTGAGAGTCAGAGCCAGAGAATCATTTGGGTTGGAGAAGCTCTTTGAGCTCCTTCAGTCCAACCATTCCCTAACCCCATCAAGGCTGAGGCTCAGCACCACAGCTCTGCAGCCCTAAAACCCCTCCTGGGATGGGCATTCAGCCACCCCCCTGGGCAGCCTTGGCCAGTGTCTGAGAACCCTTCCAGTGAAGAAATTTCTTCTCATGCCCAACCTGAACCTCCCCTGGTGCAGCTTGAGGCCATTTCCTCTTGTCCTGTCCTTGTCCCTTGTCTGAACCCCACCTGGCTCCAGCCTTCTCTCAGAGAGCTGCAGAGACCCAGGAGGCCTCCCCTTGGCCTCACTTTCTCCTTCTGACAATGACTTCTCAGGGATCCCCCAGAGCAGTGCACACACTTTGGGTCACCCCAAGACCTTCTTGCTCCTCCTGCTCTGCAGGACCCTGTCGATGCTCCTGCAACTTCTTCATCCTTTCACTTGTGCCTCCTCCCTGCCACTCCTAGTCCATGATGCCCATTTTCAGCCAGTTCCAACTCCAGATTCCCAGCTCCATCTGGTTAGAGGACCCCCACAGCACTCTTCTGCTTGAGGAGGAAGGAGGATGGAGATGTTCTCACTTACCCTGCCGAAGAGTGAGGAGTGGCGGAGGGAGGAGAAGAGTGAATGAAGTGAGCTGGGCCAGGAGACCTTTTATAGCCCTGGACACCTTCCTCCTGGAAGTGAGACAGGCATTGACCATCCGAGCAGCCCTGCTGACTAACCCAGACCATGCCTTTGGCCGTGCGTGGCTCCTGCTGTTATTATTTGTGATCACCACCTCGGCTCTGCCTCATCCCTGTTTAGCTTGCAGATAATCAGAGGGCTCCGGTGAATGCTGATGGATTTGTCCTCTCTCAACCTCGCTGGGGAGCCAAAAAAATGCATCCCTGTATCTGCCTGGCAAAGGCAGACGGCGGCAGCCAGGGATGCTCAGCGCCTTACTCAGCAGCAGCTGGGACTGAATCAACTGAAACTGGCGCAGGAGCCGAAACCGTCCCCATGCCTCTGTGGGACACGGGATGGGCTGCGGCACCAGCTGGTGGCTCAGACAGATCTCTGGGCAATTCCATGACAATGGGACTCATTCCATGGCGATGGGATTCCTTCCATGAAAGCAGGACTCATTCCCTGACAATGGGATGCTCCCCGGGATGGCAGCAGGTGGGGACGTAGCAGGAGGCTGTGCCAGGCAGGGGTGTGCTGGCAGTCACGCTGGCTGCGGGGTCACTGCCTGTGACCCCCATGCAAGGTCACCTCACCCTCGTGCATGCTGAGGAGGGCATCTTTGTGGTGCCAAAACCATCCTGGGCTCTTGGGTTGCCTAAACTTTGGTGAGTCCTCCAGCTTGGAGAGTCCAGGTTTGTGTGTGGGCATTGCTGAGATGAGGCAGCTTCAGCTCCTCCTTAGTGCTGACACTGATCTAGAAATGCTTTAAAAACTCTCAGTTGATTCTTCTGCATTGTCATGAGAAGTTAAGAGGCAGCAGTGCCTGTGCAAGGGGCAGTGCAAGGAGCCATGGCTCTGGGCCCAGGCAAGGCAAAGTGTCCCTCTTGCAACCTCCTCTTGCAGCCATCTGTGACCCCCTTGTGTGCTGTGGAACTCTGGCACCAAGCAGGACCATCCCTGCCCAGTTCCTCAGCAGGCAAGGAGCTGGGTTTGACACGGGAGGGGCTGCAGGACACTTCATGGGGGCTGGAGGTGGTAAATGAATGAGGCCAGCATGAACCAGAGGGTGAGAGGAAGATGAAGGTGGAAGAGATGTGACAAGTGCA
This sequence comes from Ramphastos sulfuratus, assembly GCA_013399055.1. Classification (NCBI taxonomy): domain Eukaryota; kingdom Metazoa; phylum Chordata; class Aves; order Piciformes; family Ramphastidae; genus Ramphastos; species Ramphastos sulfuratus. Next base: position 6,324 of record WBNM01017227.1, on the reverse strand, counting down.
GAAAACTGATCCTGACTGGGGTGATAAGTGGGGGGCACGGACCCAGGAGTGATGCAGGAGGAGATCTCATGGAGGGGGAAGCATTTTCTGGGAGGGAGAGGAGAATAAGAAGGTCAGGGCAAAGCAGAGCCTTGGGCAGGGTGGGTGAATGCTTGCTGAGTGCCAGGCACTGCCTGCCACATGCTTTGCTGAGGGCTGGATGCTGGCAGGACACCAGGGCTGTGAGAGGCATCTTGGCCATGGCATCAAATCACAGCCCTGGTTTGAAGCCCTCACCACATTGTCCTGAGAGCTGCCTAATGAGAGGATGCTGGAGCCTGCCTGGCCAGTTCCCTGCCTGCTGCCTGGCTCCCTCTGGCACCCTTGGGGTGCTCTGAAAAGGGCTTCTCCTACTACCAGCTCCAAGAGTGCTGGTGGAGGCCTTGGTTTGTGTTTTGCAGGGTGCAAGGGGGAGCAGGTTGGGATTTTGGTGTCACTTTGTCCCTGCAGCAAATGCAGCCAGCCCCTGCCCAGGCTTTCCTGGGATGAGAAGAACTCCTTCAGCTGAATGCTGGAGCAGGAACCAGCTGTAATTGCAGCTTCTGCAAGCAGGGTGGAAGAGCATGCATGGCATTCCCAGGGCATTCCCAGGGCATTCCCAGAGCATTTCCTCTGCGGAGCCTCCTGAGAGCTGCCTGTCAGAATGGATTAATTCACAAGGAATTGGGGCAGAGGCAAAGAGACTCAATTCACTTCTGCCTCCAAAGGGAAAGTCCTCACTGGCAACTCCTGCAAGTGATCTAGGTGGGCACCTCCCACTCATGGCAGCTGTGTTCAGGCACTTGTGTAACCTGGATGCCAGCACCTGCAAGAAGGTTGGGGAGGGACTTTGGACAAGGGCTGGTAGCAACAGGATGAGGGGCAGAGGACTGAAGCTTGAGTAGGGCAGATTGAGGCTGGAGATTAGGAAGGAATCCTTGACAGTGAGCATGGGGAGACAATGGAACAGGTTGCCCTGGTGCCAGGCTGGATGAGGCCTTGGGCAGCCTGGGCTGGTGGGAGGTGTCCCTGCCCATGCAGGAGGCTTGGAACTGGATGAGCTTGAAGGTCCCTTCCAACCCAACCCATTCCATGACTCTCTGCTCTATGGTGAGTGGGTTGTGGAGCTCAGTGCAAAGAAGGGACTGATGTGGTGTGGAGGCAGAGGCAGTGAAGGGCACTGGCACAGAGGTGCAGATCTGGCATGCCATGTTCTGGTGCATCTCACACAGCCACTCCTGGGAGAGGGTGGAGGATCCTCAGTTTCCTAACACCTCAGCAGCACAGGCAAAGCCTCCACCTCAGAAATGTTTAATCACTTGAGGGGTTCCCCAGGCAGCACAGAGACAACCACCAAGAGCTTTGCAGGGTCATCAACTACAGATTTTATTGGAGGTTTTCAGGCAGATCGAAACAAAACAGGGAGAGAAAGAATTCCACAGGAGGAGCAGGAGGAGCAGGAGGGTACCTAGGAGGGGACTCATCAGGGGGGGAGCAGCTTCAAAGCGGCTGTCAGGTGCTTAAAGGCAGGCAAAGAGATCTACAGGATCTAAGCAAAGGGGGTGGGGAGCACTTAGGGTGAGATTTACATCCAACAGGCCGGGAGGGAGGCAGCAGGCAGCTGCCTGCCCTTTGCTGCTGGGGGCTTAGTTGCCACCGCAGCAGCCTCCGTTGCCACCGCAGCAACCGTTGTTGTTGTTGTTGCTCATGACGTAGCAGCAGGTCTGGGGCATGCAGCAGGTGGTGGGGCAGCAGCACTGGGAGGGCATGCAGCACTGCGTGGGTGCACAGCACACTGGCTTCTTGCAGCAGGACTTCTTGGTGCTGTAGCAGCAGACGGAGTAGCTGTTGGAGCCACCGCAGCAGCCGTTGGGCATGGTGGGGGTGTGCTGGAGGCAGAGCTGGAAAGAGCAGAGGCAGTCTCTAGTTTTCTGCCTGAACCTAGTTGAGGCAGCTTAAGCCATGTGTGTGAGGCTGATTGCCCCTCAGCTCTGTTCTCTGGACCTTGACACCATGCTTATCCCTAAACCCATCCCAAAGTCTATCCTAAAGTCAAGGCTTCACAGGTGTGCTGGCTTGGCAGAGACCCTCCAAGGGCATCTTGTCCTACCCCCCTGCAGTCAGCAAGGGCAGCTCCAGCTGGAGCAGGCTGCCCAGGGCCACAGCAAGGCTGATCCCAAAGTCCATCCCACTCTGGCTGGGGCAGTTCCTGCTCTCCAGCAGTCCATGGCTGCTTGTTCCTGAGCTCTCCACAGCCTCGCACTGGACACCTCTGGCCTGGTCTCCAGCACTGGTTCCATCAGAGGGAAGCTGCCCTGGTGGATCCCAAACCCATCTTTCAAAAGTAGTCCCAGAGCAAGCAGCAGCAGCATTCCTGGATGGTTTCCTGCAAAAGCATTTGGGAGAGAGCAAGAAGAGGCAAGCAGCAAAGCTGTGACTTACCCTGAGCAGTGAGCACGAGAGAGGAGCAGCCGAGGGCAGTGAATGGAGACCACTTTGGGGGGGAACCTTTTTATACACTCCAGAGCCACCCCCCCTGGAAATGAGGCATCCTCTGGCAATTCTGCCCTGGCACTGCATCACCCCCTGCCTGCCTCTCACGTGTCCCCTGGCATCCCATCTACACCTCTCTCTGGTTGCTCACCACCTCGATTCTGTGCTCTAATTGGGCCTGCACACGATCAAGGGATGCAAATTCCCTGATGAATTTGCCCTAATGAGCAGCAGAGGCAGCTCCCAGCAATTCCCATCCGCTTCCCTAGGAATGACCTTGAGACACAAGGACACTTAACAATGTGCCTCGGGGGAGATGGGAGCTGAAGCAGTGGGAGAACCATGCCTGGCACTTGGAGATGTCACCCTCATGGGACCCCTCTATGCTTAGCTGGGGTCTGAGGGCACTGGTGGGAAATGTGGGTCAGTGAGATCTCCTCCTCCTGCCTCTGAGGGGTGGTTGTGTGCTCAAAGCAAAGGCTGAAGAGTTTCTGCTTCCTCAGCCTTGTTCTTGGTCTTCCTCTAGGTGCTTGCTCCACAGATTTGTGGAATGGTTTGGGCTGGAAGGGACAGTCTGGGTCACCCAGTGCCAACCTCCTGCCATGGGCAGGGACACCTCCCTCCAGAGCAGGCTCTGAGGTTCTCAACAAGGCTCTGAGCAAGCTGACCCAGTGGAGGATGTCCCTGCTGACTGCAGGGGGGGTTGGGCTGGATCACCTTTGGAGGTCCCTTCCAATGTAAACCATTCTGTGATTCAAGATGCTCAGGGTCGAGGCAGACATTAGGAAACAGACTTGGGGCTGGGGGCAGGAATTGTGTCCATGTGCAGGAGCCAGGAGAGCTCCACCTGAGAAGAACAAAGTTGTGTTGATGGAGCACACAAATATGTGAGCCCCGAGATGCGGAGGCAGCATCCAGTCATGGCACAGAGAGGCTGCCCTCATCTTCAGCAGACTCTGAGTGGGAGGCTGGCATGGTGCCAGCTGACCCCCTGAGGGCTGGCACAATTAATTTCTTCCCATGCTGGAAGCAGGACCTCCTGTGACGTTGGGAGTCCTGGAATTGTCCTGAGGGAGCACTGCCTTGGTCACTGACAACAGCCAGATCCCTGCCTGCAGGAAGTGATCTTCTCTCTGTGTAAACCTTCAAACATGTGGTTGACCTTTGGAGGTCCACTCAGAGCTTCTGCCAGGCTTTACTGCCACCAGATTGGCCAAAATGGTCACAGAGTCCCAGACTGGGTTGGAAGGGAACTTTGGAGTTCACNCAGGGACATCCTTAACAAGGGCAGGCTGCTCACAACCCCAAACAACCTGACCTGAGATGGTGCCAGCCAGGGGGCATCTCCCACCTCTCTGGGCACCCTGTGCCAGGTTCTCCTCACCCTCACCAGCACCAATTTCTCCCTCTCTCCACTCCCAAGCTCCCTCTGGCACTTCCAAACTGTCCCCTCCTTGTACTGCCACCACAGGTCCTGCTCCAAACTCTGTCCCCAGCTTTCTTTTGAGCACTGGAAGCTTTCCAGAAGGTCTCCCTGGAGCCTTCTCCTCTCCAGGCTGTACCCCCCTAACCCTCCCAGCCTGGCATCCCAGCAGAGCCCTTCCAGCCCTGCCAGCACTGCTGTGTGGGATGAGCTCTGTCATGATGCTAGGTGTAAGGTCTGGAGAACAAAGGTTATGAGGAGCAGCTGAGGGAGCTGAGGTTGCTTGGTCTGTACAAGAGGAGGCTGAGAGGAGACCTTCTGGCTCTCTACAACTCCCTAAAAGGAGGCTGGATTGAGGTGGGATTGGTCTCTTCTCCCTAGTAACAAGTGATAGGATGAGAGGAAATGGCCTTAAGTGGCACCAGAGAAGGTCTAGGTTGGGCATTCTTCACTGAAAGGATTCCCTGGAACAGGCTCCCCAGGGAGGTGCCTTAGTCCCCACCCCTGGAGAGGTGTAGACCTGGCACTTGAGGACATGGCTTGGTGGCCATGGTGGTGTTGGGTTGACAGCTGGACTTGATGACCTTAGAGGGCTTTTCCAGCTTTAATGATTCCCTGACTCTACCATGCAGCACAGGGCAACCTCCTGCCAGGGCATTCTACCTGATTTGCCTGTTGGTAGAAACCTCCTGAAGGCCTGAGTGGTGCCTGCAGAGGAGTCTGACCTGCTGCAGATCATCCTCATGCAGCCTTTGCTCTGCAGCTCTGGTTGAGGGAAGCAATCAAAGAGAGTGCTCAAGGCATTTTCCCTAGACATGCAATTCCCAGCTGAGTCCTGAATTTTAATAGCCAAGGAAGTGCCAGGCAGGAGAGGGCTCTGGTGACTCAGGTGCTGGCTATGTCAGGCATGAAGCTTTTGAGCTGCCTGGTGACACTTGGGTCTCATTCCACTGCTTCTGATCCAGGATTGTGGGATGTGAAAACCTCTGCCTGGGGTTTGTGCTGTTGCCTGGATCTCAGACTTGGAGATGGGATGGAAGAAGGAGCTGCCTGCTGGCTGAGTGAGTAGAGCATCCCCCTGGTACCTCCTGCATCACCCAGCCCAGTGTCAGGGATGAGTCTCTGTGAGTCTCTCGCAGTGCTGTGGTGGTTGAGGGTGGAATTCTGCTTCCTTCTTTCACTCTCTGTCCTTTGGGTCTTATTGACCTAAAGCACCAAGTTTTGCAGCAAGCCCTGAGCTGAGGCAGCTGATCCCCAGGGGCAGGAAAGGATCTTGGTGCTCTGCACACTGCCTCTATGCCCATGGGAAGTGTGAGCAGCTCTTTGCCTCCTCACAGTGAGGGCTGGGGAGCCACTGGAACAGACCACCCAGAGAAGCTGTGGATGCCTTACCCCAGGCCAGGCTGGAAGAGGCTTTCAGCAGCCTGGGCTAGTGGGAGGGGTCTCTGCCCATGGCAGGGGGTTGGAACTAGATGGACTTGAAGGTCCCTTCCAACCCAACCCACTCCATGAATCTATGAGGCTGTGGAGTCTACTCTGGAGACATTCCAAACCCAGGTGGGTATGTTCCTGCCTGACCTGCCCTAGGTGGTCCTGCTCTGGCATGATCTCTGGAGGTCCCTTCCAAACCCTGACATCCTCTGATTCTGCTGTGCCATGGGAATGTGTCCACAGCCAGCAGGACCCTGGGCACGTCCTGGGCACAGGAGGTGCAAGAACAACCAACAGACAAAGATTTGGGTTTTGCTGGATGCTGCTTTATTGTCTACAAGGCAAGAGAGGAAAGGCAGAAAGGTGACACTAAGAGCAAAGTCCCACACACCAAGAGGAGGAGTAAGAGCCCCACTAACATCTAAGAGCCTTCTGCCACGGGAGGTAGCTTCAGGGGTGCTACAGATGTCCTGCAGCTGAAGGCCAGAAAGAAGAGAGCAGCTGGGGTGGAAGGCTGGAAGAAGATACTGAGAAGTTCACTCCACATCAGCCGCGGCAAAGGCGAACGAGCAGGTTCTTGGCTCTGCTGCTCCTCCCTGCCCAGCCGCGGAGGTGCAGGAGCAGCCGCGGAGGTGCGGGAGCAGCCGCGGAGATGCAGGAGCAGCCGCGGAGATGCAGGAGCAGCCGCGGAGGTGCGGGAGCAGCCCCGGGAGGCTCAGCAGCTCTTCTTGATGCAGCACTGCTGGATGGGGATGCAGCACTTCTGGATGGGGACGCAGCACTTGGTGGCAGGAGAGCAGCAGGGAGCGGGGCTGCAGCACACCACCAGAGGCTTCTTCTTCACCACGCAGGAGCAGCAGGAGAGGCAACCGCAGCAGCAGGGCCGGCAGCAGACAGACTTCTGGCACACCTTGGTGCAGCAGACGGGCGGTGGGCACGGCACGCAGCACTGCTGGCAC
>WBNM01017226.1:80289-112067 GCA_013399055.1 Ramphastos sulfuratus | reverse complement strand
TAGCAGAGCTGCTCCAGCTCTGAAATCCAGCTCAGGCTCTCTGTGCCGTGGTGCCTTCTGCAGAAAGGTTTCCATCTCCTGCCCTGTTCTCCCACTGACACATCCCAGCAAATGGAAGTGGAGCTGTAGGATGGAGGTGGCTTTGGCTCGGGGCTGTCTTCCCAGCAGGATGGAGAGCTGCTTCCCTCTGCTGCTGGGAAAGAACACTGCAGAGCCAGGGTTGCCAAACCTGCCTCCACCAGATCCTGCTGCTGGAGAAGTGTGAGAGATGCAGCTCTGCTCTTCTTCTCCTGGCAGGGGCAGCTTCCCATGGAGCCAGGATTTGGGCACTGGACTTCAGAAGCTGCCAAATGCCAAAAATACCCAACAAGAAAGGAGCATCTTGGCTCAAAAGCAAAGCAAAGCATCCTTCCATGGTGCTAAGAACTCAAGAGAGAGGGGCAGGTCCTCACTATTTTCAAAACTAGGTTTTATTTTTACCAAACATAAAAGACTCTCCAGAACACAGCAGCAGAACCAGCCCTGCCCCAGGCAGCACAGGCTGAGATGTGATTTATCCCTGGTGGGGGTCAGACCCCCGCAGCACTGCCCACAGGCATCTTCACTCCAAGCTTTGCAGGGGGATTTTGACAGAAGCTGCAGGTGCTGGGCACTGCCAGGGGCTCATGGGGCTGTGCGACCCCAGCCAGCTCTCTCTGGCCCCTTCCTGGCCAGGCTCACCCCATTCAGCTCACTCTTAGGGCTGAGCTCAGGGGCACTCCCCACAGTCAGAGATGATCACCTTCTGCTTGGGTTTCCCATCTTTGGTACCTTGAGCCTTTGAGGAAAGAGCAGCAGGAATTAAAAGGATAAAACCTAAGGGAGGGAAGGAAGGAGGGGAAAGGAGGGGAAAGGAGGGGAAAGGAGGGGAAAGGAGGGGAAAGGAGGGGAAAGGAGGGGAAAGGAGGGGGCCCCTCCCTGACCTACCTCGATCTGCCGCACCACGTCCATGCCCTCCGTCACCTCCCCGAACACCACGTGCTTGCCATCCAGCCAGTCTGTCTTATCACAAGTGATGAAGAACTGGGAGCCATTGGTGTTTGGGCCAGAGTTGGCCATGGATAACAACCCTGTGGTCCAAAAAGGGTTGTCCTGTGGCTGGGGAAGCTCCAGCACGTGAGCCACTGCTGCCAGCCAAACCCATTCCCATGCCTTGCAAAATGCTGTGAAGTTTTAGGAGAGCCTCTAAAGAGCAAACTCCACAGAAACTACTGGAAACCACTTGTGGAAAAAGAGAGACACTTTGCAACCATGAAAGATGGGAAGAGGCAGAGACTGTTTCTCTCTTTTTAGCTGCAGTAACAGAAAAGCTGTTTCAGTAGAGACAAACCTGCTTGTTTTTTGCTGGTTCTCATAGCCACACTCTGACATCCCTCCTTGAAAATCACACAGGAAAGCAGCTCTGAAGTGCTCTCCCCAGTATGTGATACTGGAAACCAGAGCATCTCCACAGGTGGAGAGTGAATGATGCATTTCTGCTGGCAACACAGAAGGGTCTGACCATGGCAGATCCTGCACCATGGCAGAAGTGTTTGGCCAATGCAGATCATAACTCAGGGCTGCTGCTATCAATGTGGCCTAGGTCAAACCAGCCCAAGTGTGACCCCTTAGATGATGTTGAGACATCCTGCCTGGGAAGATCACAGAATCACAGAATGCCAGGGGCTGGAAGGGACCTCCAAAGCTCATCCAAGCCAGTCCAACCCCCCTGCCAGAGCAGGATCTCCTAGACCAGATCACACAGGAACACATCCAGGCAGGTCTTGAATATCTCCACAAGGAGACTCCACAACCCTCCTGGGCAGCCTGTTCCAGGGCTCTGTCACCCTCACAGTGAAAAAAATCCTCCTTGTGTTTAAATGAAACTTCTATGCCTCAGCTTCCACACAGTGCCCCTTGGCCTGGCATTGGGCATCACCCAGCAGGGCCTGGCTGAAGCCTCCTGGCATTCAATCTTTACATAGAATCATAGAATCAAGCAAGTTGGAAGACACCTCCAAGCTCACCCAGCCCAACCTAGCACCCAGCTCCAGCCAATCAACCAGACCATGGCACTAAGTGCCCTATCCAGGCTTTGCCTGAACACCTCCAGGGACAGTGACTCCACCACCTCCCTGGGCAGCCCATTCCAATGCCAATCACCCTGCAAAGAACTTTCTCCTAATATCCAGCCTAGACCTCCCCTGGCACAACTTGAGACTGTGTCCCCTCATATTTATAACCATTGCTGAGGTCACCTCTCAGGCTCCTCTTCTCCAAGCTCCCAGCCCCAGCTCCCTCAGGCTCTCCTCCTACCAGAGCTGTTCCACTCCCTTCAGCATCTTTGTGGCTCTGTACTGGACTCTCTCCAGCAGTTCTATGCCCCTCTTGAACTGGGGGGCCCAGAACTGGACACAGTACTCCAGATGTGGCCTCACCAGAGCAGAGGGGCAGGAGAACCAATCTTGACCTACTCACCACAGCCCTTCTAATCCAGCCCAGACCGGCATTGTCCCTCCTGGCCACCAGAGCACATTGCTGGCTCATGCTCAACCACTCATCCACTAGGACCTCCATATCCTTTTCCCCTTTGCTGCCTTCCAACAGGTCAGTCCCCATCCTAGATGGCTCTACCTGGCCCTGTGTGTTTGAGAATGAAGTTTTCATCATCAAACTTCTTCCCGTAGATGGATTTGCCTCCGGTGCCGTTGTGGTTGGTGAAGTCGCCAGCCTGGCACATGAACTGGGGGATGATGCGGTGGAAGCTGCTGCCCTTGAAGCCAAAGCCCTTCTCGTGGGTGCAGAGGCATCGGAAATTCTCTGTTTGGGGGCAAAGGGGAGAGAAGTGAGAGCTGTGCCACAGCTGGAAGCCACCAGGCCACCAGGCTGACCTTCTACTCACCCACGGTCATGGGCACCACATCGGAGCGCAGGAGGATCTGCAGCCGCCCCGCAGGCTTGTTCCCAATCTTGATGTCCATGAAAACCTGAGGGTTGACTCTGGTTTTCTTGGCAGGAGGCTCACCCTGGGCAGGGAAAGGACAGCAAGTGGAGGTGACATTCCCCTGCTCTGCCTCCAGAGTCAGCCAGCCTCATGCTCTCAGCCTTTGAGACAGCAAAGCTGCAGGCAGCTCCAGTTCTTCACCCTACCTCCTGTGCCTCTGTTTTGGGGGCCTCAGCTCCTGCCTCCTCTGTGTTCTCCTCCAAAGTCTTCCCTGAAAACTTCTTCAGCCACTCATCATCTGACCAGACTGTGGAGACAGAAAGAAAGGTCAGAGCAGAGGAACTGAACAGAAGGACCATGCAGGAGGAGCATGCACAGGGCTGCACAGGTCAGGGTCACATCTGAGATGTGGCAATTCATAGAATGGGAAGGTTGGAAGGGACCTCAAAGAGCATCCAGTTCCAACCCCCTGACATAGGCAGGGACACCTCCCACTAGCACAAGTCACTCAAGGACTCATACAACCTGGCCTTGAGCACCTCCAGGGAGGTTGTGGAGCACAGGATCACCCAACGTGATCAAAGATCACGTTGGGTGATTCTGTGCTCCACAACCTCCCTGAGCAACCTGTGCCAGTGTCTCACCACACTCACTGGAAAGAACTTCCTCCTAACGTCCACTTTATATCTCCCCTCTGCCACTTCAAACCCATTGCTCCTTGTCCTGGCATTGCAAGACCTTGTCAATAGTCCCTCCTCAGCCCTCCTGTAGCCCCCTTCAGATACTGGAAGGTTACAATTAGAAGTGCAGCCAAGAGTGGTCCCATCCAGGGAACTGGGGAATATTTTGGGTTAAGATTTGATTGCCTTCTCACTTGCTGCCTGAGATAGGACAAGGAGCAATGGATGGAAGCTGCAGCACAGGAGGTTCCAGCTCTACACAAGGGGGAACTTCTTGCCTGGAAGGGTCCCAGAGCACTGGCACAGGCTGCCCAGAGAGGCTGTGGAGTCTCCTTTGCTGGGGCCTTTCCAGGCCTGTCTGGATGTGTTCCTGTGTGACCTGAGCTAGAATGTACAGTCCTGCTCTGGCAGGGGGATGAGATTCCATGATCTCTTTGGGTCCCTTTCAACCCCTGACATCCTGAGATCCTATCAGGATGCTGCTCAGATCTTCAAGATCCCTAAACTGGAGGCAGAACCACGGATCTGAGGGATAATGGATCTGAGGAGGACCTGAGCAGCACCCAGAGGCTCTGCATAAGCAGGTGATGCAAGAAGCTCTGAACATCCATAAGACATCAACTCACCAGGCCTGGAGGAGCCTTCTTTAATCCGCATTGGTTTGGCCAAGTTCACACGAATTGTCCTGCCAAAGAGCTCAGATTCATTCTGCAGAGGAGGGGAAAAAACACCCCAAAGACAAAGCACAGCAGAAGGTAAAAAAAAAATAAAAATCACCATGCTCCCATGCTCCCCAGATCCCTGAAGTCAGAGGAAGACAGAGTTGGCTCTCTTTGTGCAACCCATGCCACACAGGACCTCAGTCTGGGGGACAGCAAAGCCACCTGTCCCCATGGATGAGCAGGAGCAGGGTCCATACCATGTTGTCAATAGCTGCTGCTGCATCCTGCCAACAGAAAAAGGAAATCATTATCATCATTCCTTCTCTCTCTGCCTTAACAAACAAGGCTCAACACATCACAGCCCAGCATCTCACTGCAGTGAAGCCTGACAAAAGACTGGGCTTCTAAACCTCAGCCACCCTGGGGCAGTAAGAACTGCTGGAGGGTTGAGAACCTGAGAAGAGAAGGCTCCAAGGAGACCTTCTGATGGCCTTTCAGGACTTAAAGGGGTCAGTAAGAAAGCTGGGGGCACACTCTTTGGGCAGGGCCTGTTGTGACAGGACAAGAGGTGATGGTTTGAAACCAAAAAGAGGGAGATTCAGGCTGGAGAGAAGGAAGAAATGTTTGACACTGAGGGTGGTGAGACCCTGGCCCAGGCTGCCCAGAGGGGTGGGAGATGCCCATCCCTGGAACCACTCCAGGTGAGGTTGTTTGGGGCTCTGAGCAACCTGCTCTAGTTGGGGATGTCCCTGCTGGCTGCAGCAGGGCTGGAGTTCCCTGGAGGTGTTCCGAAGCCATGGAGAGGTGGTGCTGAGGGTCATGGCTTAGGGGTGACCTGGCAGTGCTGGGGTAAGGATTGGGACTCGAGGACCCTAAAAGTCTTTCCCCACTTTCCATGACTCCGTAGGCGGCAGCGGAGGACCCAAGCAGCTCAAGCACTGCCCCCTGCTCACCTCCGCCAGCTCGAACTCGATGAAGGCGAACCCTCGGTGCTTCTCTGCAGAGACACAAGCAGGCGGTCAGGGGCGGCAGCCGCGGCGCTCCCACGGCCACCCGGCAGCGGCGCTCGCTGCTCGCTCCACACCGGGCAGCGCCAGCCGGGGCCAGCCCAGCTCCCGGTGTCCTCCAAGCCCCGGGGCCGCGCACGCACCGGTCTCGTAGTCCAGCGGGATCTGGATGTCGGTGATGTCCCCGAAGGGGATGAAGGCAGCGTGCAGAACCTTCTCGTCCACCTCCTCCGCCAGCCCTCCTGCGGGGCGGACAAGGTGTCACCGCCTGCGGCCCCGGCCCCGGCCCCGGCCCGCCGCTCGCCCGCGTACAGCGCCCGGCCCCGCCGCTCGCCCACATACATAGCCCGACCCCGCCGCTCGCCCGCGTATAGCACCCGGCCCCGCCACTCACCCACGTACAGCACTCGCTTGGTGGTCGCCATCTTCCCGCCGGCCGCAGCCCGCCCCGGAACCGCCGCCAGAACTTCCGCCGGAGGGACCGGAACGGGAACGGGGCTGCCGCCAGCCTGCGGTGCTCGGTTCCCTGTGCGGAGAGCGCAGCCCAGCGCTGCTGCGCTACCGCTGCCTGCCCTCGGGAAAGCAGCATCGAGAACCGGGAAGCTGCTCTGCTGCCCAGGGTCACAACCACCCCCTGCAGCGCTGCGGGCTAGGGGCAGAGGGTTGGAAACCTGCCCGGGGGGCAGGCGGATGAACGTGAGCCGGCAGTGGCCAAGGCGGCCACCAGCATCCTGGCTTGGATCAGCAACGGTGTGGCCAGCAGGAGCAGGGCAGGGATTGTCCCCCTAGATTGGGCACTGGTGAGGTCACAGCTCAGCTACTGGGTTCACTCCAAGGACAGGGAGGGACTGGACCAGGTCCAGAGAAGGGCAAAGCAGCTGCTGAAGGGTCTGGTGAGGAGCAGCTGAGACCAGGGGGTGCAGTCTGGAGAAAAGGAGGCTAGGGGGAGACTTTCTGGCTCCCTGCAACTCCCTGAAAGGAGGTTACAGAAAGGGTCACATCTTTCTCCCAAGGAACTGAGAACAGGATGAGACAAAACAGGCTCAAGTGGCACCAGATGAGGTTGAGGTTGGATATGAAGAACAGTTTCTTCCACAAAGGGAGTGTCAAACCCCGGCCCAGGCTGCCCAGGGCAGTGGCAGAGTCCCCATCCCTGCAGAGGGTTCAAAGCTGTGGAGAAGTGCTGCTGAGGGCCATAGCTTAGTGGTGACCTGGCAATGCCAAGTTAAAGGTTGGACTTGGTTCTCTCCCCAGCAAGACAATTCTATGAAACACACACAAACCCCAACAAAGCTTCTTCTCTCTAGCAGAGGCTGACAAGGGAGCCAAACCCCTTCACTCTTGTCTTAGATCATTGCTTAATTCTACTCATCTCCCATTGAGACACTAACCAAAGCCAACACAATGAGCCTGTGGCATGGTTTTAACCCAGCTGCTTTCAAAACAGTGATTGTCCAAAATCAACAAGCAGAAGAACTCAATTAAATCAGCAATTTTCACATGGCAATCATACAACTACTGTCTGTCAGATCCACTTTACTAAGCCACATCACATTTACTTGAAAAAAAGAGAGATGATGACTAAGAGTGCAAGTTTTTGATTCCTTTATTGATAAATGCTTTCCAGACTTTCCAAGCCATTCAGTTACATTCAAATCCACAAAATACTTTCATCCTGAAGGCCTCCAATGACACCAAGGGTAGCTTTCTCTTCTGATCATAGGGGAAAAAAAGCTTGCAAGGCCAATTCTGATGGGTTTTGGAAACCTAGAGCTTCAGAGTTGGCTTTTCAAAGAAGATCTTCGAGGTTAATTTACAAAATGCAGTAACTATGTGATATGATGCACGGCATTGAGATCTGCAGGAGAGTGAAGAATCTGCAAGCATCTTCAGCTGATGTCTATGAAAGGGCTATTTGGCTTTTTTGCATCCTAGAGGAAGAAAGGAAGGCAAGTTGCCAGTGCACAGCACACTGCTCCAACCCAGTGAAGTTTAGATGATCAGAGGGCTGCAGCACCTCTCCTGCAAGGACAGGCTGAGAGAGTTGGGGTTGTTCAGCCTGGAGAAGGGATGGCTCAGGGGAGACCTTAAAGCAGCCTTACAGTACCTGAAGGGATCCTAGAGGAAGGCTGGAGAGTGACTTTTCATGAGGGTGTGTGGCAACAGGACAAGGGGGAATGGTTTGAAGCTGAGGGAGAGCGGGATTAGACCAGAGCTTAAGAAGTTCTTCGTATGAGGGTGGTGAGATACTGGACTAAGTGCTGCAGGTGGACCTAGAGGGGGCCTCCAGACTGGCTGCATTCACTAAGGGTCATGGTTTACTGTGATTGTGGAAGGTTTTAACTCCAGCCAAGGCCTGAGCCACTCACCAGTCGTCCTGGGTTTAAGAGGTAGCAGCAACCACGCCCACCTTCTGGGCAGCTTCTTTCTTGGCTTGGTGAGCCTGCAACACTGCAACAGCCTCCTCCACCTGGGGGATGAGACAAGTTATCCAGTGAGACCTGCTCTCTTGACCAGAAATTGCTGCAACTCACCCCAAAGGCTGCCACCGAACCACCCCAGCCACAGGAGCAGCACAGTACCTTGGAGCGGAGGGACTCTGGAGACTCGAGCATGTGCAGCAGCTCTGAGTTGTCAATCTCCAGCAGCATTCCTGTGATCTTCCCTGCAAGGCTGGGGTGCATAGCTTGAATCAGAGGGAACAAACGTTCTCCTGGGGGTAAAAAAAACAAAGAGGGCAGAGAGTTGAGTTTCAATAGAAGTCACCTCTGAAGCCCGAGGCTGTTTCCAAAGTAAAATACAACCTGTGAGAACTGGAGTGTCACTCACCCAGCATCTGTTTCTGCTCCTGAGGTGGGGCAGCAGCCAGCATGGAGGCTGTTAGAGGTTCCTGTCCCTGCACATGGACTGCAGGCTGAGGTGCCTATAGAAGGGCAGAGATGAGGGTGCTGAGCTGATTGCTTCTTATTTAGAGACAACAATAAGATATCCCCTCCTCAAATGATCTTTAAGTCTACAGTAGACTTCAGTTTCACAGAAGGCCAGAAAAGGTGCCTGGGGTTTACAAAGGTGGTTCTCCCTGGAGTAAAAATCCCACATAAAGGCACTGTAAAGAGCTTACAAAAACTGGATCAACATCACAAGTGAGAAGGAGCAGTTTGGGGCTTTTTACAATGGAGGCTTGTGGAAGAAGCAGGAGGTTGGAACTAGATGATCCTCGAGGTCCCTTCCAACCATACCATTCTATGATTCTATGATACTTTCAGTGATACCTTCAGTAGGGGTTTGGCAAAGAAGTGAGAGAATGAATGGGGGGCAAAAGGGACAAAGCATCCTTGCAGCAAATCTGGGTTACAAAAGGGCTTGCAGGCACAAGACAGATAAGCCAGCAAGGTCGCCCTCAGCGAAAGCACAACCACCAGGTGCTTAAACTCCAGATTCCAAAACCTGTCTGCATACAATGCTGGACCGTTTGTTAGAACACTCCAGCTGCAGGCAGAACCTGCTGGGTTGCAGCAGCTGCAGGCCCTCCAGCGGCCAGCTGGGTGGTTACCTGCAAAGGCTGCACGGCCGGGTGGGGGCTGCGGACGCTGGAGGCATATTTGTAGGGAGGAACCGCGCGGGGAGCTGGGGCGGCCACCGGCGGCCGTGGAGCCAAGGTCTGTGCAGCGGCGCCAACGCCTGCAAGAGGAGAGGAGTCAAACACCCCTAGCAACGTGCAGGCAACTAAACCACCTCTAGAGGCTCCCAAGACCCATCTGGGTGCGTTCCTGTGTGACCCGCCCCAGGTGATCCTGCTCTGGCAGCAGGGTTGGACAAGATGACCTCTGGAGGTCCCTTCCAACCCCCTGTGGCAAGAGAACATCAGATGTGCCACCTGACTTGCACTGCTTAATCCAGACCCTGTCCTGCACAGCAATACATCTGAAGGTGGTCTCCAAAATGCAGCAGGCTACCTCAGGAAGTTTTTCTTCATAAAACCAAACCACAGACTCCACATCCTGCATCTCAGGCCTTTTCTAGCTATTCAGTGGAATAAAATGAATTTGGATGTTCTGCTTTGACAACAATATCAGAGTTGCCTGGATTGGAAAAGCTTCTTAAGATCGAGTCCAACCATCAACCTAAGACCACTGTGGCCATTAAACCATGTCCCAAAGCCCCATGTCTTGAACACCTCCACAGATGGGGACTCCTCCATCTCCCTGAGCAGCCTGCTCCTGACCACTCTTGTAGCAAATAAATTTTTCCCAATCTCCAACCTAACCCTCCCCAGCACAATTAAGCTATTTCCTCTCATTCTATCACCTGAGACTAGGGCGAAGAGACTGACTCCACCTCTCCAACCTCCTTTCAGGGAGCTGGAGAGAGCAATGAGGTCTCTCCTCAGTCTTCTCTTCTCTAGACTAAACCAGCCCAGTTCTCTCAGCCATTCCTCATAAGACTTGTTCTCTAGACCCTTCAACCAGCTCTGCTGCCCTTCTAGATCCATAACCTACAGAGCCTTTGCTGGGATTTTGTTTTTGTGTTGGCAAATGTTGCAGAGGTGTAGAGATGAGTTCCAAACTAGTAGCAAACAACCCATCTGGATTTCCACTGCTGTGCTGTGGCACCAAGTGTCCCCAGACCTTCACTGCACAGCAAGGAACAGGGAATATTCAGGTGCTGTCTCTGCCCCTTGCTCCAGATGGGCTTTGGTTATCCATGTCTGATAATCACAATGTTCTCCTCCCCACAATCAAGGAGAGGAGCCTGGGAAGCAGACACCTTACCAACTCTCTGGGCAGCAGCAGGGAGGCCACGAGAGGCTGGAGCATTGCTGGCAGGGGCCAGGTGGCGCAGCGCTGGCCGTGGGCCAGACTGGCGCATGGCATTTGGCATTCCCTGGAAGCCTGAAGGAAGAAGAGAGGAAATCCTCAAACCAGAACCACCTGGTAAGGCAAGACTGTCAGCTGCAGGCAGCAGGCTGAGGTGGTGCAAGGAAAGGGAAGCATGCATTGTTCCTCTTGGGAAGTACAGCCAAAAGGGCTGCTCAAACCAAACATTTCACTCACGCAACCCAAATGCTGTCTCCAACACCCTCACCTTGAGGTCTTCCCCCTTGCTGCCAGCGTGGGTTGGGTCTCATCTGTGCCATCTGATTGGGTGCATAGTAAGTAGGTCTGCTCTGAGCCTGCAGAAAAGATCAGATGTTGTCTCTGAGCTCATCCAAGTGAACAACAAACTCTCTATAGCAGCATGGTTTGCTACTTGTTACTAGGAACCTGTTTTGGCAGGGGGTTGGACTCCAATGATCTCTGGAGGTCCCTTTCCAACCCCTAACATTCTGTGATTGTGACTCAACGCTCAATTCACACAAAGATAACAGGCAGCTGAGAGGTCACCGAGTCAATTCCACCTCCTCCTCAGGAGTTATTTGCTCACCACAGAATTGTTTTGCTTGGAAGAGACTCTTAAGACCAAGTCCAACCCTCAATCTACCACCACGGCCAGCTACATCCTGAACACAATTTCTTGAACGCCTCCAGGCACAGCCACTGCACCACCTCCCTGGACAACCTAATCCCAATGTCTGAAGGCCCAGGAAAGGCTCAGCGAGACAAGCGAGCCGTCAAAGCTTTGCCAGCTTAAAGCCCCATAAACCCCAGCTGGGCTCACCTGGGGCACAGCAGGCATGAAGTAGCCACCAGCAGCAGGCTGGAACTGGTTGATGATGGTGTTGGCAGGCAGGGCTCTCATGCCAGCGATGCGCTGCATGTACTGGTTGGTCAGGTGAGCCTTGCGCTCCTCCTTCCTCTGCGCCAGCGCCACGTAGAGCGGCTTGGAGCCCACGATGCGTCCGTTCATCTCCGTCACGGCCTTCGTAGCTTCCTCTGGAGATGAAAAGCAGACAAAGCCAAACCCTTTGCTCCGGCCATCTTCCAGCATCACCTGCAGTAAAGAGCAGTCGCCTGTGGAGCAGCGTTCCAAGAACTTGGCCTAAGAATCCATGTGCAGGTGTCCTACCTGCCTGAAACCTGACCTGGCTGTCGCAGAGGTGTAGGGACAGGTGTTCAGTGGAGGGAAAGTCACCTGTCTGGATTTGCTCTGCTTTGCTGTCAGCACCATGTATCCCCAAGGCCCACACTGCACAGTAAGGAATGGGAAAGATTGGTGCAGCCTCTACATGCACTTAGGGGAAATGTTATCTCGTGCTGATTGGGAGTCACCTCCAGCAGGTTTTCCCAACTTCCTGCCTCCTCTTTTGATGAGGGAATGAAGCAGCTTAGCAGTTGGATCCCACCAAGACCCAAAGAAACCTCTGTATTGACTAGTCTGGATGCTCTCAGGACCACAATGACCACAGGATGTAAGAACTGCCCTTCAGCCCCATGCCAGGTAACAGTTCCTTCCTCAGCCTTCAAAAGGCAGATGCCCCCCAAACCCCACGATACCTTGGCACTCGTTATCGACCCAAAAGGTGAGAACTCTTTCCTCAGTTTTTCATCATCTATAGTGTCATCTAGGTTCTTAATGTACAAGTTAACACCCTGGAAGGGAGAGAACAATCAGACACTGAGGACATTAAATAAAATCTTGAGCACATCAACTGCCAGAGCTGTAATTAATCTGAGAGCTCTTCACATCATGTTGCCTCCTAAGCACCCACAGCTGAAAGTAATAAATGTTGCAAAGGTGTAGAGACAAGGTCCACTGTGGAGCTCGTCTGGACTTCCTCTGCTTTCCTGTTGCATCCTGTATCTCCAATCCAGCACTATACTGCAAGGAGTGGCAAAGTTTCAGATGCCATGTTTGGTATGACCCAGTTTGCCCATAAATCAGAGGCAACAGGGTAGGGCTCTGCTGGTTTTTCCATTATATTTCATAGAATGGTCTGGGGCAGAAGGGACCTCATCCAGTCTGGCTCCCCCGCAATCAGCAGGGACATCCCCACCAGACCAGGTCACCTAGAGCCCCATCAAGCCTCACCCTGAATGTCTCCAGAGAAGGGGCCTCAACCACTTCCCTGGGCAACCTGTTCCAGTGCTCCAGCATCCTCATAGTAAAGAACTTGTTCCTAACATCCAACCTAAATCTGCTCTTCTCAAGCTTTGAAAGTAAAGGAAACTTTTCAAGTCTTCCTACACACTTCCATTGCCAAGGCTATGCCCTGGTGCCTCCTTACACCACAGAGTCACCTTCAGATCTGAACTGCCAGGCTGCAGGACTGACTGGTGCTTAACTCCAGGAGAGGCCCAGCCCACTCACCTGGTAGCGGCTGAGCCTCTCTTGTTTCAGCTGCTCAAACTTGCGCTTCAGCTCCGCCTGCCGCTCCACCTTCTTCTGTGCCCGGCCCACAAACACCAGCTTCCCGTTGATGTCCTTCCCATTCATCTCTTCTACTGCCTGGAGAGAAGGTTCAAGAGGAGATTGTCAGCTGCTGAAGCAGCATCTGATCTCCTTAAGAACAGCACTGGTTATGCCCAACACTTATGCTGCACCCAAGCAGCATAGAAGTTGCCCATACCTTGTTAGCATCTTCATGTTTTTCAAAGCTTACAAAGCCAAAGCCTTTGGATTTTCCAGTAGGGTCTGTCATCACTTTAACACTCAGAGTTTTACCTGTTACCAAGGGACAGGGTTAGTAAAATATCAGAGAACTACTTCAAGACTATTAATTCCACAGAATAGCTCCAGGCCTCTCTCTTCCTGCTGGTTAACTTCTGCCTTCTGTCCAACACTTGGCACAACTACTACCCACACCTCAACTTGAGAGTAGCTCTGAAGACAGACTTGGGGGTCTTGGTTGCTGAGCAGCTCCCCAGGCACCAGCAGTGCCCCCATGCAGCCCAGAAGGCAGCTGTGAGCTGGGCTGCAGCCAGAGGAGTGTGGGCAGCAGAGCAAGAGAGGGGGGTCTGCCCCTTTGCTCTGCTTTGCTGAGACCACCTTCAAATACTGCCTCCGGTTCTGCTGTCCCCAGCATATGGACACAGAGCTGTTAGAGTTCCAGAGGGCCAGAAACATGATCCAAGGTCTGAAGCACCTCTGCTATAAGGATAGACTGATGGAGCTGGGGATGTTCGGCCTGGAGATGACTTCAGGGGGACCTTGGTGCTGCCTTCCAGTACCTGAAGGGATCCTACAAGGAAGGCTGCAGAGGGACTTCTTGTGAGGGTGTCTAGAGACAGGCCAAAGAGGAATGGTTTGAAGCAGAGAGTAGGGTTAGAATGGAGCTGAAGAAGTAGTTCTTCAGTACCACGGTAGTGAGATTCTGGCACAGGCTGCCCAGGGAGGCTTTGGATGCCTCCTTCCTGAGGGTGTTCAAGGCCAGGTTGGATGAGGCCTTGAGCAGCTGAGTCTGGCTGAGAGGTGTCCCTGGGCATGGTGGGGAGGTTGCAGCAGATGAGCTCTAAGATCCCTTCCAACCTGAGCCACTCTATGGACTCTGTTCTCCAGCCACAACATGACCCAGGCAAGCTGGCCATGCAGTTCACAGCCTCATTAGAAGTGTTTCTGTATTTACCATATTTGCTGAAGAGCTCTTTTAGTCTTTCATCATCCATGTCATCCCCAAAGTTTTTGATATAAACATTGGTGAATTCCTTTGCCTTGGCTCCCAGCTCAGCCTCTCGCTCTTTACGAGACTTGAATCTCCCAACAAATCTGTAAGAAAGAGGGAAAAATCCCAATAAAGAGCTTGTTTGCATCAGCTAAAACCCCGTGTGTGACTCGCAGTGAGACAAAAACATGAGTGTGTAGTAGTGAATGGGGACAAGAAAGGGTGACAGCAGAGGAGAAGGACAAACAGGTCAGAGACCTGTCCTGTGGTGGGGCCCAGTCTGCCCACCCAGCTCTGCAGTGGAGAGTCCTGGCTGCAGAAACCCACCCCAGCCCCCTAGCAGAGAGGCAGCAAATCAAGGCTTGGTCAGTGAAACCCACCAGCCCTGAGATGGAGGGGGAGCAGGCCGTGGCTTGGGCAGGGTCACTCACCAGCCCTGTAGTGGAGAGGTAGCAGGCCAAGGCTTGGGGCCAGGAGAACCAGTGCCTTGTGTGTCCCTGTTAATACCCAGCTGCATCACGGTCATGCGCTCGCTGCCGCCGCTGCTGTGACACTCACACTTTGCGGTCGTTGAGCAGCATGCCGTTCATCTTCTCGATGGCCCTGTCTGCTGCCTCCTGCGTCTCAAAGTGCACGAAGGCGTAGCCCTTAGAGCCATTCTCATCACACACCACCTAGGCACCGAGAGGAACAAAGCTGTCAACTCTGCCTGGAGCTCGCTCTCCTCTGCTGTGCTCCAACATGAAGCCAGCACGTGAGAAACAGCGCCAAGGGGCAGCACTCGGGGAGATGTCAGCAAGCGCTGGGTGACATCAGACCTGCCGCCGCCTCAGCAAGCGCTGGGTGACATCAGACCTGCCGCCGCCTCAGCAAGCGCTGGGTGTGATAAGACCTGCCGCCGCCTCACATCGGATATGCAGTGTCAGCATCACACCTGTCGTCACTTCAGCTAGTGTGCGGGGTGNGCGCTGGGTGACATCAGACCTGCCGCCGCCTCAGCAAGCGCTGGGTGACATCAGACCTGCCGCCGCCTCAGCAAGCGCTGGGTGACATCAGACCTGCCGCCGCCTCAGCAAGCGCTGGGTGACATCAGACCTGCCGCCGCCTCAGCAAGTCTTCAGAGTGACATCAAACCTGCTGTCACCTCATCAGATATGCAGTGTGAGCATCAAACTTGATGTCACTTCAGCAAGTGTTCAGAGTGACACCAAACCTGCTGTCACCCCAGTACACATTCAGTGACATCAAACGATGTTACCTGGGCAGATTTACTAAACCTGATGGTACCTTAGCAAATGCTCAGAGTGACACCAAATGTGATGTCACTCCAGCAAACCCTGACCTCTGGATCAACTCTGCCTCTTGGAGGCTCCACTCTCACTTCTTCCTGCTCTGGCTGCATCTGATCACACCACAGCTGCAACAGAATTGGCCAAAGGAATCACATCTCACCTTGCAGGACAAAATATTCCCAAAGGCTGAGAAGGTGTCATAAAGTGCTTTGTTGTCAATGGACTTGTCCAGGTTCTTGATGAAGACGTTGCCAACCCCTGACTTCCTCAAGGAGGGATCCCTCTGAGACCACATGATGCGAATGGGCTTCCCTTTGATCACATCAAAATTCATGGTGTCCAGAGCACGCTCAGCTGCAAAAGGACACAACAGGTTTCTGTGCATTGTTAAGGGATGAAGGTTTCCATCAGGTGCCTGGTGGTGTCCTCTGGATTGCATTCAGCTCCTGGAAGCATTTGGAGGTGTGGGAGGCATCATGGGCAGCTAATCCCAGTGGCTTTGTAACTTGCAAGAATGGTTTGGGTTGGAAGGGACCTCCAAAGGTCATCCAGTCCAAGCCCCTGCACTCAGCAGGGACAGTCTCCACCAGATCAAGTTGATCAGAACCCTGTCAAGCCTCACTTTGAAAACCTCCAGGGATGGGGCCTCAGCTACCTCCCTGGGCAACCTGCTGCAGTGTTCCAGCACCCTCCTGGTGCACAACTTGTTCCTCGCATCCAGTCTAAATCTGCTCTGCTCTCATTAAAATCATTGTCCCTGGTCTTGCCACTGAAGACCTATGGAAACAGTCCCTCTGCAGCCTTCTTGTAGCCCCCTTCAGGTACTGGAAGGCTGCTATCAGGTGACTCTGGAGCCATCCGGCACACAAGTAATTCCCTGAGACTTAAGAGGTTATCAAAAAGCAGCTTTGCTTTTAAATTCCACAGTGGCAAAGCTTTTCCTTGGCCTCACAAAGACTTTCTTTTAAGTAAGAGAGCACCACTATTCCATCTTTCTTAGAAGAAAGTACTTTTGGCCATAGTTTAGTGGTCATGGAAGTGTTGGGTACAAGGACTTGATGAGCCTAGAGGTCTCTTCCAACCATAATGACTCTATGATTCAGGCAGTGACTTGCCTTGGTGGCTTCAGTCAATGCCTTGGTAACCCTGTTCCAAGGGAGATCTTTGCAGACATATTTAATATATTATAGCCTTCACAGACTATATAAATTGACATTAATATGTTCATGACAGCAGAATGAAGATCAAAATGCCTGGGGTTTGTTACTTACATCCTTAATTATCACAAAGGTAAATTGCTCCATCCGAAGAAGGAAAATAAATACAGCAAACCTAGGGTTAAAAAGGGAAGTACCCAAAGCAACTGTTGGGTTGGTTTGGTTTTGGTGAAGCTCAGATGGAGCCACAATCATTTCTATTAAGAGAAGAGGATCATCTCCCTGGCAGGTCAGGCCAAATGTGCACAAACACGTGGCTGGCTGGGGAGGAGACATGAGTCAGCCTCTCTGACTTATGCTGCCAAAAGAATTATTCCCAAATTGCTCAATCTAAAGACAAGAGCAAGTGTGGCCAAAACTCTGGGGGAAAAAAAAGTCCCTAAACAGCATCTGATTAAGAGGGAAGTTTTTATCTACACTCCAAGCCCCCAGCTCTGTTGTTCTACCCCACACTGAAACCCCCCCCTCCCCTCCACAGTTCTATTTCTGCTGCCTCCTGCTATATTAAAAGGATCATTACGTACACACATTGGGATCTTGTTCATAAAACCAAGATGCTTGGGACTCTTCTGTGCCAGAAAACACTCCCAGCATGGTGTGAGCAGAGAAAACAGAAAGACTGTTAATTCCCAGCATGAAGCAGGGAAAGAGAGGGATAGGCCTGTATTAAAATCAAGGAATATTAATAGAGCAGAAGCTGAGTTTTCCCAATTGATTTGGCTTAGCTCCTCCAGGCCACTTTCACCCACTGCTAGTTGCTGAGATGATTTCAGGAGCAGTAAATTCAATGAAAGTGCCAGTTCCAACATTTTTTTCCCCCCCATGTGACTCTGATGGTACAGCCAGAGGAACTGCTCAGCATTTCACAGAACTACCTCTAGGAACTCCAACATTGCCTGCAAGAGTCCCCTGCACTCCCAAAGTTCAAGCACTGTGTGAAAGTTTCTCAGAATTTTCCATGTGCTTTGAAATGTGGAGTTTTGATGTTGTTGTTGCTTTTGGAATTGAACTGGTGCCATGGCTATTTTCCTCAGTCCTTCACACATACACACCCAGCTGGGAAAGAAAGAAGCTCTGCTAGATTTCACTCCTGAAGTAGACAAGCTTCCAAAAACCTCAAAGTTACACTTGCTAGGACTCTTAACTCTGTTCAAAGGTGTTAAATGCAATTAACTGCCCTGCTAAAACAATTCATCTGCAACCCAGGTTCTCCCTATAGTCCAACCCTAGTAGGCAGTTCAGCAGGCAACTTGGTGCAGCTTGTCAAATTTGGCAGTGTTTATTTATAGCAGGGAGAGGTCCTCCAGAAGTATGTGTTGGCAAGGACACAAACCTGCTGTATATAACCATTTGCAGCAGAAGCAGGGCTCCTGCTGAAAGGTGACAAGCAGATGTAGCAGGAGCAGGCAACCAGAGGGAGCTGTGAAACATTCTGCAGCAGCTACCAAGACACAAACTAGCTGTGAACTTACTCCCAGTTCTTTCAAGCTTCCTCCAAGCAGATACTTTTAAGCAGACACTATTGCACTGTTCAATAGCTTGTTGGCATTCCACTCTGTTACTACACTCCGCTTGCAATTCACTCAGACACTTCTTGCAAGCACTGGGTAAAAAGCAAGCTGCCCCAGGTGGGTTGCCTGGTTTGAGGAAGGGCTACCATACCCAGGGGTGGAAATGCAATCAACATTACACCAGGACCTAAGAGAACTTGTAAGGGATCAGCATGAGTGATGTGAATGACTCAGAGTAAGCACATCTGATTCATTTCCTTAAACTGAGCAAACACCTTCTCGTTTTCTTCTGTTGAAGCCACAAAGCTTCAGCCATTTCAGTTCCTGTATCTGTTTCTCTCCCACTGGTTCCTGTCATCCTTCCAGTAGACTCAACTCATATAACATTATACACACTCTTAACCCCTTTCAGACTTCCTTTTCATTCCTCTTCTATAGCCTTCTAGATTGGGAAAGCTGATGAACACTCCTTGCCTCAGGCCTCGAAGTAATTAATCTCCCCTTACAGGCTCCCTAATGCTAATCCCAGCATTGTGTTAGCTCTGCAACAAAAAGACAACATTAAGAGAGATATGAGCAGCAGAAAGGCAGATAACCACAGGCAGACAGCAAGATTCACCCATGAGGAACTCTGCACAAGGAGTTCTACCCTGCAAAGATGGCTGCTCTGCAAGCCTTTGAGCTCTCCCTAAAGTCACTAAGCAAGAGAGACCCAACAACAAAAGCACCCAGCACAAATGGAAGCACTTCTGAAAAAGAGAGACTGAAATCCCTTGATTGCTGAAGTCAGAACAAAATCCTGTTGGCAATGAGGCATTTCTAACTTTTAACTTCACACCTGCACATAGCTCTACTCTTACATTCTCTTCAAGAAAAAAAAAAAACAAAAAACCACAAAACCAAAACAAAACACCCAAAAGTTTATCAATGCTCTCATAAACTTTTCTTCAGACACTTCTGTAATTCCAGCTCTGGGTTCCTTCTTGGCTTGGGAAATCATCTGTTTGCTCTGTACTTGCAGAACACTTTCTCCATAGCCACATTCAAGTTTCTCTGCTTCATTGTCTGAGCTGCCATGTCACAACTGTCAACGTTATGAAATCCTGGAATGCAATTAAATTGCATGAGGAACACACAGAAAAAAAAAAATTCAGCTTTTCTTTCCATTTAATTGGCTTTAGTTTGTTTACTTTCTTCACAGTCACAAAGGATAAATATTCACAACCACAGCTGAGGCTGAGCTAGCCAGAACATGAAGCATTTCCTTAATTTGCCTATCACAGTGTGACAGATTCACTGGGTATTATCCCAAACTGGAGACAGCAAATTCACTTTCACAAAAACAAGACCACCTCTCTGCTTAGACTAGCAGTTAAGACAACACATACCCAGAAAGCAGCTCCTTCCAAGGGCAAGCACACTCCATCAGCTCACAAAAGTGTAAAGACAAATGCACGTTTTGAGCCAGTTTGAACACAGGAGCTTTGGAAGTACAGAGCATGTTCAGGGTGTGACAGTGAGGGTGGAACAGGTTACCCTTTTGGTCATGAATGCTCCATCCCTGAAGGTGTTCAAGACCAGGTTGGATGAGGCTTTGAGCAACCTGGTCTAGCAAAAGCTGTTGCTGCCCATGGCAGGGGGGTTGCAACTGGATGATCTTCAATGTCTCTTTCAACCTAAGCTATTCTATGAAGTCCAAATGCATTCCTGACTATCCATTCCTGGTAGAAAACACAGATTCCTTCTTCTATTGAAAAGGCCCTCATGCAAGGCACCTCAAAAACAACCAAAATTTCTGCAATGGGCACTAAAAGTTCTGTTCTTCACGTTGAAGCCTGTTTTGGAGAGACCACAGCACACCACCAACAGACTCGCCTCTCCAGAACCCTGTTGTGCTGCATCACATTTAGTACAGCAGCTGGGGTTTTCATGCCAAGACATGCTGCAGAGGGAATCAGAAGCATTTCAGAAGACATCTCTTTCTGAGGGCAGGAAGAGTTTGCCTATTTCTCCTTCCCAATATTAACTCAATGATTAGGTTTAAACCACTTGACCTTCTAAGACCTGCCGGTAATAAGACACCACTTTGTCAAAGTATCACCTTCAAGTGCTGGGACTTCCTAAAATGTCTGCTGCCTCACCAGGAGGCCAGAATGATGCAACCTCCCTTCGAACTCCTGCGTATTTATCACCGTAAGAGATTGTCTAGAAACATATTGGAAGGCCACTTCCCATCTGTGTCAGAAGCAGAACTTGTTTCCTGCTAAAGCAAGCAGATGGGACAAGCCACACTTCCCTTTTAACATCACAACAACTAAACAGATCTCCCCTACTTTAAGAGGGCTTTATCCTTTGCATCACATCTCCCTCCCCAGCATTTACCTAACCTGAGCTACAAGTTCCTTCTTGGCTTTCTTGCTGCTGCTTGTTTTTATTTCTCTGATCCTGCAAAATTGAGATCATAGCCTAGAAGAAAGGCAAGTGAGCCCTGGTTAGCCTGCACAGGGTGGTTCTGCAAGCAGAATTTGGAGCAGAAAGGTTCATCAGAGCAGGAGAGGAGCAATGTGTACAGGCTCTGAGGTTCTTTCCTTCTCATTGAGAAGGTTTAAAACACACACACACATTCATTAGCCTGCAGAAAAAGGATTTCTGAGAGTATTATGAATGATACTCATTCATAATGAGGGGGGCAAGCCAGATTTTTATCAAGAGGAAGGAGCAGAAGTGCTCGATCTGCTCAGTCCACATCCCAAGGAGTGCATGCAGAAGGCAGTCTGACCTGGAAGAGGATGGAAGCTAGGACTGCACCTCCTCATAACAGACTACACAAACCCCAATCATTCCCAGCCAACAGATTAATCCCAGAGACTCTGCTGGCTTGCAGGAATCGTATTTTGTCACCACATTTGTTTTCTACACACTTTGATCCAGAGCTGGTACAATTACCCTGTGCAAAGGCATCATTCTCTGCTGTCTGCAGAAGTGTCAAGCAGGAAAATCTAAAGGGAAGTTCATTTGCTGCTGTGGAGAATGGATTCTGAATTCAAGTGTCTGATCTCATCTATCTTTTGAATGCCTCTGTCACATGTAGATAACTGCTAGATCACAGCACAGAGTAATAAACTCACACCAGGAAACAAGCAGAGGCTCTGGAAACTAGGGCAGAAAATGCTGACCCATTTTTCTTCCAGAAAAGGCATGATCCAAAATGACCTCTTCTGTCTCATCTTTCACATGTTACTGCTGCTATAGCTCTGGAATTGAGCAGGAACCACATTAAAGCACGAAGGAAAAAAAAAACAGTCTGGTAAGAGCAAATCAGTCTGGTTTCCCATGCCTTGAACACTCATTTTCTTTCCTATTAGCACAAAAATAGCACTTCCCAGACTGGGAAACCCATCCAGCTGCCTGAACAAACACAGCAACTTGCAGCCCACCAGCTTAAACTGGAGGAGGTGTGCAGCCAGAGGCTCACCCAGACTGAACATTCAACCTGGGCTGCCTACTCTGAACTTCTGCCAGGACTGACTGCACACAGATAGCCCAAACCTACACGAGAACAAAGAGGAACACCATGGAGATTATTCTGTCATGAAAGGAACACAAGTCTTCAAAGTTTAATATTAGGAGGAGGACAAATAGGTCCATTTATCAGAGATGTTACCAAGATAATCACAGAATAATCATAGAATATCAGAGGCTGGAAGGGACCTCAAAAGCTCATCCACTCCCCCTGCCAGAGCAGGATCTCCTAGACCAGATCACACAGGAACACATCCAGGCAGATTTTGACTATTTCCAGAGAGGGAGACTCCACAATCCCCCTGGGCAGCCTGTTCCAGTGTTCTGTCACCCTCAGTGAAAAAATTCCTCCTCATGTTTAAAGGAAACTTCCTATGCTTCAGCTTCCACCCACTGTTCCTTGTCCTGTCATTGGGCATCACCGAGAAGATGTGCAGAGTATTTTGGACAATGAGTTGTAAAAAAAAAAAAAAAAAAAAAAATCCTGTTTCAAGAGCTAGGCTGAAAGGGAGCACTTAGCCTCCAACTAACACACGGCAGCGCACAGCAAGAGTGGAGGGGCTTTAGTGGGAAGGGTAGCAAAAAGCTGAACGTGTGCTTGCATATGTCACTTACCGTCTGCTGGCTGCTGGAAGTTGACGTAGGCATAGCCGAGGGACCGGCGAGTGATCATATCCCTGCAGACCCGAATGGAAAGCACCGGCCCCGCAGGGCTGAACTTCTCGTAGAGCATGGCCTCGGTGACATCGGGGTGCAGGTCACCCACGTACAGCGATGCCATCGGGTAGCTGCTGGCAGCCGCATTCATCTTCCACCCAAACACGTGCCCGCACCCGAAACTAAGAGGGGTTTTGTTCTTGGGGGTTTAAGTCAGGCTTTTAAAAAAAATATTTAAACTGGGAGGGGAATAGGAATCAAAATCTTATTTAAAAGCCTCACTAAGCAGGGGTCTGCAGAAAGGGCTTGAAAGAAAGGGGGCGGCAGGAGGTTGGTTGGGGGACACTGGGGGGGTGGCTGCGAGCCACGCCAGGCCCCGGGGCAGAGGGAGGCTGAAGGG
Source organism: Ramphastos sulfuratus (assembly GCA_013399055.1). Taxonomy (NCBI): domain Eukaryota; kingdom Metazoa; phylum Chordata; class Aves; order Piciformes; family Ramphastidae; genus Ramphastos; species Ramphastos sulfuratus. The sequence goes on along the minus strand of WBNM01017226.1, from coordinate 89,618 downwards.
GGAGGTAAAGGCCCGAAATCAGAAAATAAAACAAAACCAAAAAACAAAACAAACCCCAAAATCCCAAAGTTCAGCCTCCAAGAGAGGGGGGGCTGGAACTGGAAGCCAAAATTCAGACGCCGGCTCAGTTTCTCAGCGTTTCGGAGGCAAAACCCTTCCCGATCTCCCCAAAGCCACGTCCCTGGATTTGCTTTGAGAGGCGAATTTAGCCTCAGCTCTCCGGAGCGGAGGCCCAGGGATCCTCTGAGGTAAAAAATAATAATAAAGCAAACTACGGAAAAAGAAAAAATAAATAAATAATAATCCTCTCAGTAACAGAGATTTCTACCAATCTGCCTTTTAAAATTAACTCTTCGGTGCTAAGCTTATCGTTTATAAATATATAAACCAGATCGGCCCCAGCGGGGCAATAAAGAACAGGCGGCGGCTGCGGCTGAGTGCCGAGGGGCGGCCTGCAGGGAACGGGCCGGAGCCGCTCTCACCCGGCTCGCCCCACGCTTTCCCCTCCCTGCCCCACAGTCCCGGCCCGGGGCAGCGCTGGGCCCGACACCGACTCACGCGTAGCGACCCTGCGAGCGGAGAGGCAGCGGCGGGCGGCGGGCGCCCCTTTATAGCCGCCGCGGCGGCGTGAGCGGGCCGCCGTGCCGCGGAGAGGAGGCGGCCAGGCCCGCCGGGGAGCGACCCCCGCCGACCGCCGCCGCCGCCTGCTGCAGCGACCCCAGCGGGGGGGAGGACCGATGCCCGCCCGGCCGGCCCGAGGCGAGGCGAGGCGAGGCGGAGCCAGCCCGGGCAGAGGGGCGCCCGCCCCCGTCCGCCATTTTGGGGTCGCGGGTTGACGACCCTCCTGGGGAAGATGGCGGCGTGAGCCCTTCTGGGTGGCTTTGGCCTCCTGGTGTGCGCCAGGCCTTGGCACGTAGAGTGTATCCAGCAGGACCAGGGCAGGGACTGTCCCCTCATTGAGACCTGCTTTGCCTTAGGCTGCCCAACAAGCTCTACCCTTCACCTCTCGGGGATTCTGCCTCTCCCAAACCAGTAACTGCCCCAATAAACAAGCAACACAGCTTTCAAATCCTTCAAATCAGTGTGGCTGCCGTGGAAGGTGGTGCCCAGGTGGTGTCTGGAAGACAGGTGTGCAGTGTCCCAGCTCAGTCCACCTGCAAATCACAGAATCATGGAACCATAGAATCACAGAATCGTAGAACCATAGAATCATGGAATCATAGAATCACAAAATCATAGAATCATGGAATCAGAATCAACCACGAAATCATAGAATCATAGAATCACAGAATCAGTCAGGGTTGGAAGGGACCACAAGGATCAGCCAGTTCCAACCCCCTGCCATGGGCAGGGACACCTCACACTAGATCAGGTTGCTCAGAGCCTCATCCAGCCTGGCCTTAAACACCTCCAAGGATGAGGCTTCCACCACCTCCCTGGGCAACCCCTGCCAGGCTCTCACCACTCTCATGCTGAACAACTTCTTCCTACCATCCAGACTGAATCTACCCATTTCTAGCTTTGTTCCATTCCCCCCAGTGCTATCCCTGCCTGGCAGCCTAAAAAGTCCCTCCGTGGCAGCTCAAGTGGCACCAAAGTCTTGTCCCTGCATGGGATTGTTGGGCCAGATTCAGGACAAAACAATCCTATGTTGGCAACTGGCAGGGGCACACACACACAGCAGCACCCCCCAGAAGGGTCTTTTGGGGGGTTGTTTCCCATCCCATCCCCATCCTCTGCATGTGAAAGTCTCACAGGGCAGCTCAGTCCCACCATATGATGCCCCAGGGAGCCTCATGGAGGGAGCAGGACCAAGCGGGTGGGACCAGGGCAAGGAGCAGGATGAGAGGAATGCGTCAGGAGAATGAGTAGTTCCTATGGGATCACTTTTCTTGCCGTTCCGATCTATGTTTTAGGAGGTGTCTCTGGCAGCAAGATGAGGAGCTGCCATGGCTGGAGCCATTCCCACAGCCTCCTCCTCTGCCGAATGTATTTCTGCCTCCAGTGTGAGCCCCTGCCGCGGCCCCGGCGCTGCGCCAGCTCCCATCATGGACCGCCCTGGAGCAGGACCAAGGGTCCTGGCTGTCCTCCCCCGGGGAAACAAACTGTCAGTGCCTCTTCCCAGGGCGAGGGTTGAACAGCTCTGAATGCTGCTGTAAAACAAGAGAGGGATTCACTGCCCTCCGGCGTCCCACAGTGTCGCGCCCAGAAGGCTCGGCTGGGGACACCCAGCGTGGTCTATTTCCAGCGTCTCCAGCGGAGCGTGAGGACTCGAGACTCAGTGATTCACCAGTGGCCTTCAGTGGATGGCCTGTTACAAGGGACAGAACCTGCAGAGGCTTCTCTGCTGTGACTGTTACTTTGAATTGGCATTTAGAAGCAGGCTGTGATGTTACCCTAAAAATGGGCTGCGGTGCCTCCCCCTTCGTGACAGCAAAATAATGGAGAGCAGCAGTGCTGCAGTGTGAGGGTGGCACAGGATGCCTCCTTCCTGGGGGTGTTTTAAGGCCCGGTTGGATGAGGACTTGAGTAGCTGAGCCTGGTTAAGAGGTGTCCCTGCCCATGGCAGGGAGGTTGCAGTAGATGAGCTCCGAGGTCTCTTCCAGCCTGAGCCATTCTGTGATTCTGTGGTTGGACTCAGTGATCTTGGAGGTCTTTTCCAACCCAAACAATTCCATGATTCTATGCTCTTGCTAGTCCATCACCATGGGAGGTGATGTGCTGGAGAGCAGCCCTGTGCAGAGGGACCTGGGAGTGCTGGTGGATAACATCCATGGCGTAGCAATGTGCCCTTGTGGGCAAGAAGGCAAATGGGAGCCTGGGGTGCATTAAGAAGAGTGCATCCAGCAGATCAAGGGAGGTTCTCCTCCCTCTACTCTGTCCTGGTGAGACCTCACCTTGAGTACTGCCTTCAGTTTTGGGCTCCCCAGTTGCAGAGGGACAGAGATCTGCTGGAGAGAGTCCAAGGGAGGGCTACAAGGATGGTGAGGGGACTGAGCACTGCCTGATGAGGAGAGGCTAAGGGACCTGGGGCTGAGAGTCTGGAGAAGAAAAGACTGAGAGGGGATCTAATAAATGTTTAGAAAGATTTAAGGGCTGGGGGTCAGGAGAAGGGGACAGGCTCTGCTCACTGCTCCCTGGGATAGGACAAGGAGCAATGGATGGAAGCTGCAGCACAGGAGGTTCCAGCTCAACACAAGGGGGAACTTCTTGCCTGGGCACGGACTGCGCAGAGAGGTTATGGAGTCTCCTTCTCTGGAGCCTTTCAAGGCCTGTCTGGATGTGTTCCTGTGTGCCCTGAGCTAGATTGTTTGGTCCTGCTCTGGCAGGGGGGTTGGACTGGCTGAGCTCTTTGGGTCCCTTCCAACCCCTGACACCTGTGAGCCTGGGATCCTGTGATCCCCATCGGTGATGGGGGTGTGAGATCTCTCAGCCAGAGGCCTCCCAAGCTGCTCTGCTGCTGTCCTTCTAAGCAGTCCCTCAGTCACTGGTGGCCATCATTAAAGATCATCCATTTTTCAGCACGGATGACAAGTTCTCGACCAAAGGCTGCCCCTGGCTTTGGGTTCCTCCTCTTCAGCTCTGGGATTTTACCAGCAGAGGGCAGGTAGGGATTGCACCAGGAGCAGCAAACCCAGCAGCAACTGAGGCTGGCACCCAGGGCAAGCGACAGCAGCAGCAGAACCAGGCAACGCTTCTCATGCAGAAGAATTTGGGAGAACAGGAGCCACTCGCTGCTAAAGCACCTGCTGCTTAGCAAACGCCCCACAGCCTGGAGAGGGAACCTTCTTCCCTCCGAGGAGCAGGGGAAGGCTTGTTCAGCAGGACCCTGTTTGGTCTGTCAGAGCTCTAACACCACTGCATGGCACCAAGCAACCCCAAGTCAGCCTGTGCTGAGCGCAGCCCACACCTTCCCGCAGGCCTCCTCCTTGTGGTTTTGTTTTTGCCTGAAGAGCAAGGATGAAAAAAGTGCGTGGAGAGCCTGGGGACTTCCCCTACAGGGTAGATCAAAAGTTGCCAGGAGAAGTTTAGGAGAAAGAAAACCCTGGGAAAAAAAAACCAAAACAACAAAACAACCCAAAGCGACGCTGCAGTCTGGGGCTGCTGCTCTGCTCCCCACGCCTGAACCCGCTGCTCTCCCACCCTCCCCAGCTCCTGTTTGATCAGCAGAGATCAGGAAACAGGGCTTGGCTTTCTTTTTTTCCCTTCCCCACTGCCTCTGTTTTGTTTCAGCAGTGCAGCCTGTGGGCTTGGTTTGTATGCCTGCCTCCCACAGAGGGCAATTTCGTTCCCCTCTCACTTTGGCCAAGGCCACACCAGAGCACTGAGCTCCCATTGCTGCCTTCAGCCGGGTCAGGGCAGCCCAGGCACCAGTGGGATGACCAATCCATCATCAATAGCCTCATTATTGCTCTTGAAGTTTCTCTCTCTGCTTCCAGATGGATGCTGCCTTACCCCCATCGCAGCTGCAGCTGCTCCCTTCCAGCGATTCCCAGTGCAGCACTTAAGGCAAGGGATTTATGGGCGGTTTTGAAAGGCATTTTGGAGTGAGAAGGAGTTATGGGAAAGGAAGTTGAATTCCCACCATTCCCCAGAAAATTCTCCCAGCATCATTCACGAGGAGGATCATTTACTGGTCCTATCCTCAAAACAGAGACAAGCCCTCAGCTGTGGCTCTTTGTTTAGGCCAAAGCATTTCCCGGCAGTGAGATGCAGCAGAGGTTGTTCTGGTGCTGCTTGCACAGGGTCTGGAGGCTTGAGGCGAGCCCTTGGCATCTGGCTGCTGGACCTGATTTGTTCCCTGACATTTTTGAGGACACTGGGTAGCTGAAAGAAATTATTTGTTCTCCAGCCATGGATTAGTGCCAGTCAGGGCAGGCACTGCTGATTTTAACTTACCAAGTGTCTTGCAAAGTAGAAAGTCATGGGACCAAAGCTGCCACTAAGAGCAGTGGCAATGAAAACCACCCGCAGGGATCTTAACCTTACAAGCTGCATCTTACCTTCTTTTCAAGCTTTTCAGGACCAGCCAAATAGATTCCCATCACCAGCACATCTCAGAGGCAGGACAGGGGTTTGAAAGACTTTATTTGACACCTTTGCTGGATGTCCCAGCTCGTGAATCTAACAGCTCTGCACAGCGTGAGGTGAGGCAGGGCTACAAGCTGTGAGCTCTAGCGTGCCAGCAGCACAGGAACCGTGTGGGGCCACGAGGACCTCCTCTCTGACTGTATTAAAAGGGAGGATTTCGTTCTTGGCTGATTCTGGCACTTCAAGGACAAGGATGAGGAGAAGTAGTGGAGGCATTTCTGTGTGTTAAGAGCAGCCAGGAGGGACTCACAACAGCAGACCCATGGATGTATGTGCACATGGCAGTTGGGATGCACAGATTCATGGAATGGTTTGGGTTGGAAGGGACTTTAAAGATCATCCAGTTCCAACCCCCCTGCCATGAGCAGGGTCACCTGCCACTAGACCAGAGCCTCATCCAACCTGGCCTTGAACACCTCCAGGGAGGGGGCATCCACAACCTCTCTGGGTAACCTGTTCCAGTGTCTCCCCACCCTCACTGAAAAGAATTTCTTCCTAATCTCCAGTCTAAATCTGCCCTCCTCAAGCTTCAATCCTTTCCCTCCGGTCCCATCTCAGGAAGGATCTGCAAGGAGACAAAAGCTCATCCACACAGTCTGACCAGCTGCATGTTTGACCTGGAGCATGAGGAGAACCTCTCCCATTCCTTCTCCCTCTTTTTCACCTTTCTTTGTGCTGACCTTTCCACACTCCTCTCTCATGTCACAGTGCTGTAGAGGTGGATGAGACTTCTTGTGGTGAGTGTGCAACAACTAGGTCCTGGCTATTCTGCTTGTCAAGGCACAGATGCAGGGAATGGGAGGTGTTCAGATGAGGGAGAGCATTGGGACACCCTGCCCTGGCCACCATGGGAGTTAGGGATGTGGCACAGAACCAGGATGCCTTGAGAGCTTCAAGTTTCTGTTCCTTTCTGCCCAAAGAAGAGGGGAGGACAGCTGGAGGAGCAGAGGTGTATCTGCTGCATTGTCTAGGGGCATGCAGGCCAAGGTGAAAAAAGCTCTTGGGAATCAGGACAAGTGGAGACCCAGAGCTTGCCAAAGTCTGCAACCTCAGTGGGGTTTGGTCCGGGCCCAAGGAGAGGGATGAGTGATGCGAGACCAAAACATGGTGCTGAAGAAAGAAAACAGAGGCACTGTGGGAGGAGAGGGTGAGGGTTGTGGTGCTAAAAGAATGAAGGAGGCACTTCAAACACAGGCTGGTTTGACCCATTCTCCCCCTTTGCAGTCACGGATGTTCAGCAGGGGATGGAGGAGAGACAGCTCCAGCAGTGAGACTGGCAGAGGGACAGGCCTTTTCTTCTCCCTTTGGCCATCAGAGCCTTCCCCTCCATGGCAGACATCCCTTTGAAATCCTCTGTCTCACCTCATCTCTCCTCTTTACACCTCAGTGCAGAGCCAGAGCTGCAGAAGCCTCCCTGTGCCCGGGCAGCTGCTCCTGCCCAGTCTGCACAGGGACCCAGCACAGGCCCCATGGGCATGGCAAGTTTTTGGCTGGGCTGTGCCCTGCTGAGCTGCTGCCTCCTCCACCTTAAGGGCACATAAGTGGGAAAAGCTGGCAATGTGGCAGGGAAAGCAGAGGGATTAGCAGGCAAGCAGGTCACTAGGGGGGCTTTGGGGCAGTGGGTGGGGAGTGGGGGAGCTCTAGCCTGCAGGGTGGGGGGTGCCAACAGTGCTGGGGAGAGGGTCTAGCCACATCTGTCCCACCACACCGAAATTAGGTGCTGCAGCTGGGGAAGCAGCGTGAGCAAGTCTGGCTGGCAGCTCTTGAGTCCCCAAGGAAATAAAACAGTATTTCGAGGCTGGCTGTTTTCCAAAGGAGAGCAACACTGGGCTCTGTGAAGGGAGTTTGCTGGGGGGGGGAGGAAGAGGGTTGGGATCTGCCTGTGCCCCCTCCCTCGTCGCCGGAAGGATCTGGAGCACAGCCGCGTGCAGGCAAGTGCATCGAATCGGATGTGATTTACGTTCGCAGGCATCACGAGGGGCAGGCCGTGGGGTGGTCAGGAGGTGCAAGGAGGGAGGGGAGAGTACAGAGAATTTTCTTGATGGATCCTTGGCTTCTGCGAAGCAGGAAAGATGCCTTCTCAGCTGAGTTTGTTCTTGGGCCTGCGGGGCAACGAGTGCTGAAGAATTCCTGTCTCCGAAGCAGGGCTGGGGCGGGGTCAGAAAGCCCCAATTTCAGTCGCCCAGGAGCGGCAGATCCTGGATGTCCCAACCCTGATGCTGGGTCCCTGCGTGGCAGTGCCCAAGGCAGGAGGTGCTGTGTAAGCTGGTGGAACAGGGATGCTGGCAGAGGCTGGCGAGAAGAGGAAGGTGGTGATTTGGCTGCTCTTGGACGAGCCCTCTCTCGACGCGCCTGCTGGCGACGGCATCCTGGGCACGGCCGCTCCGGCCGCGGATGTGCTCACGCCTCGGGCCCTCCTGTTGGAAGAGGCCATCCTGCTGGCCAGGAAGCTTCGCCGGGATGGCAGCATGTCGCTGGGCACGCGGCGAAGTGGCGCTGGCCTCACGGCAGGGCTCGGGTAAGCCAGGGAAGATGCAGTCAAAACAACCGGCGCGGGAGCAGCCTCCCTTCTGGGGATCTGCACCGGACAAGCAGCGCTGTGGAGGAAGGACCACGGCCACGTCTGGATGGGCAGGAGGGAAGTGGCCACAGGCGAAGGCTCCATTTCTGCCACGTAGTTATTAAGGTGGGAGAGGAGTCGCAGCCGGATGGGGTCGGCGGCGTTTTGGCCCTCGAGGACACCCAGGTACCTGACGACTTCAGTGAGGCACTCGCGGAAACCGATGCTCCTGTAATCCACAGCCAGGGCTCGGGCGTCTAAGAAGCCTGTAGAAGAGAGGCCAGGGGTGAGAGGAAGGCCCTGCGGAGCTGAGGAATGCGCTTGGCTGTCACTGCCCTCTCTGCTGCACTGTGTCTTTCACTTGAGGCACTTTGCTGCCGCCTGAGATTACCGCAGCAGACAGCCAAGTGGGTGTCCGAGGGGACTGGACAGTTGTGTGCCCGAGAGCAGCACCGGCGGTTATCTCGGCAGGATAGAGCTGCCAGGGTCGTGAAGCCTCTTAGTCCAGCATGTGAGATGAGTAAGAGGCTTCATGAACTGTGCTCAAGAAGAAAGGCATTTTTACTGCTGGGTTCTATCAGCTGTTGTTGCTGGAGATATGGCTGTGGGCTAGATGGGTGCTGGGTCTCTCTTTGCACATCTTGGAACTGGATGATCTTTGAGGTCCCTTCCAACCTAAACCATTCTATGATTCTATAAAATGGGGACTTGCCCAGTGCCCATCCTGCAGAAGGGCAGGACACTGAGTCTCCTCTACACAGCTTAGCAGCATCTTCCTCTGCCTGGCTCCCACTCTTTATACCTCAATTCAAACAGATGAAGGGCACAGCAAGACAGTGCCAGAACCAAAACCATCTGGCCAAGACAGCTCGATGAGCAGCATCTTCCTCTCCCTGGCTCCCAGTCTTTATACCTCATTCAAACAGAAGGAGGACACGAGACAGTGTCAGAACCACAACCACTCAGCCAAGAAAGCTGAAAGCCACAGAAATCAACAAGATAAAATGTATCCAAGGGCTGGTTTTCAGGCTTCTGCTCCCTGCTTGCAGCTTCATGAGACGATAAGCACTAAAGCAGAGAATGTCACAGCAGAGTGAAGAGCTGGACCACTGTGCCTGACAGGGTCTCTCATGACAATGCAGCTCTTTGTTGCAGTGCAGTCAAACCGAATATCTAAACAAATGTTCCAGACCAAGTTACAGCTCTGAACCAAAGCCTGGATGCCAGCAATGTCCCCAGTAAGCCAAAAAATGTGTGGTGAGCAAGCCAGAGGCTTCTTTACTGGAGCTGTGATCTCCATCCTGTTAACTGGAACAGGACAGAGGGTCTGTACTGAAGTCTCAGCACAAATAAGACCTTTGTTGAGTTTTGCACAGGGCTCCCTCTCTCTTCTTATAACATCCAAGAGGCACACACACAGAGAGAAGGGGGGAAAAAAAAGAACAGAGAGGGGAAAAAAGCCTTGTTTATTTGCAGAGTCCCCATGCAGAACTCAGCCTCTGCAGGAAATGTATCCCAGGGAGGAGGCAACGAGTTTAATATCCATGCTCTGGAAGCAGGCTCCATTTCTCAGCAGCACTAAGCATGGCTCTGCCTGAGCAGCTTCTAGCAGGGTGTGTGACAATGACAGCGCTGCCACCCCTGTGAGTCTGGGGAACTGCCTGTCCCACATCCCCCC
>WBNM01017226.1:63545-80243 GCA_013399055.1 Ramphastos sulfuratus | reverse complement strand
CCCCCCCATCTGCCAAATGGATGCAGGGGATGCTGACCTGGATAAGAAACAACAGACAGCAAATATCCATCTGCCCCCTGTCAAAAAAATCCTCCCAGGCAGCAGCTGTTTCAGTGGGGTTGGTGTCAGCAGCAAGAGGCTGCGTGCTGCTGAGGCTGATGGAGGAGTCTCCTCCCAGGTTTTCACCTCCACCTCACCCATACTCTTACAAGAGTGGTTCTTACCTGTCCCTCCAGTGGCATGAAGCATTTTTAAGTGATCTACTGTCATCTGTAAGATTTCTGCCTTCTCCAGCTTGGAAGAACCCTGTGTGTTGGGAGCAGAAAAAAAAAACACCAAACTAACAGCTCATCATTTTATGATCTGGGTGTTTGTGACTCTCAGAAGCTGGGGTTTGCCCGATGACCTCCTCCTCGAGACATCCTGAAGCCCAGGAGCACTCAGATTGGAGCAGAGCATCCATCCAAGCTCTGTTTTTTTTACACTGTGAGTCCCAAAAGGAGCTGCATCCCAAATGCAAACCCATTTCTGTGCATCTCCCGAGTTGCAAAACACTTTCTGGATTGAATTTACCCTCCCTGGGGCCTCCTGGATATTTGTTACTATCATTTTACCACCCTGTTTCAGCACCTACTTACTCCCTGAAGTGATGGTGATAAGAAAAGATGTAGCATGGCTCCAGAACTGCTCATACTGAGGGCTGTAGCCCTAATGCAGCCTGAGGGTGGGTGGCAGCAGGGGCACACTCACCTGCTTCTCAAAGGCAGTGGGCACCAGGCGCCGCAGTTCCGAGAGGCTGCTGTTGATGCGATCCCGGCGCCGCTTCTCGATGATCTGCAGGAGATTTCCAAGTGGAGAGGAGAAACCATGGTGATGTACAGGACAAGGGGGACAAGGGGTCTTGTGAGACCCCATCTGGAGTACTGTGTACAGTTCTGGAGCCCTCGACACAAGAAGGACATGGAACTGTTGGAGTGAGTCTAGAGGAGGCCATGAAGATGCTCAGAGGGCTGCGGCAGCTCTGCTCTGAGGGCAGGCTGAGAGAGTTGGGGCTCTGCAGCCTGGAGAAGAGAAGGCTTCCAGAAGAGCTTGGAGTGGCCTTCCAGGATCTGAAGGGGGCTACAGGAGGGCTGGGGAGGGACTATTAACAAGGTCTTGTGATGACAGGATGAGGAGTAATGGGTTTGAACTGGCAGAGGGGAGGTTGAAACTGGACGTTAGGAGGAAGTTCTTTACAGTGAGGGTGGTGAGACACTGGCACAGGTTGCCCAGGGAGGTGGTGGCTGCTCCCTCCCTGGAGGTGTTCAAGGTCAGGTTGGATGAGGCCTTGAGCAACCTGTGCTAGTGGGAGGTGTCCCTGCCTATGGTGGGGAGTTGGAACAGGATGATCTTTGAGGTCCCCTCCAACCTAAACCATTCTACAAACAGGCACAAACTGCAACATCAGGAATTCAGCTAAAGGTGAGGAGGAACTTCTTCAATTTAAGGGTGAAGGAGAACTGGAGCAGACTGCCCAGAGAAATGGTGGAGTTTCCATCTCTGGAGACATGCCAAACCTGCCTAGATGTGTTCCTGTGTGACCTTCTCTAGGTGACCCTGCCTTGGCAAGAGAGTTGGAATTGATCTCCAGAGGTCCTTTCCAATGCTATCATTCTGTGACTCTGTGATACAGCCACAGCTCAGGGGTCTAAAGCCCTCAGTAACAGCAATAGCAGGGTGAGAGAGGTGCTTTGAACAGGGACATAAAAGTAAATGATCTGGGTTCAAAAGCTGGGCACAGGAGAACAGGATCCAGCTCTGGAATTCTCAGCACAGGAAAGATATGGACCTGTTGAAACAGATCCAGAGGGACCCGCAAAAAACAATCCAGGGTCTGGAAGCCCTCTGCTGTGAAGCCAGGCTGTGAGAGTTGGGCTTGTTCAGTCTGGAGAAGAGAGAGCTCCAGAGAGACCTTCTCATGACCTTTCAGTGCTTAGAGGGGAGCAGAAAGCTGGGGACAGACCTTTGAGCAGGGCCTGCTATGCCACCCAGGGGGTCCTTGCAAACAACACTCACCCCTCGCCTCTTCTTCCTGGCTTGTATCTGAGATGTCGTAGTGGGAGACACAGGCCTGGAAACATGGCTGGAAAGGAGGAAGAGGGAATCATTCCTTGCCCTAACTGCAGAGAAACCTCTGCTGCACATCTGCTTTACACACGTCTGCCATCTGCAGTCCCCCACCACCACTGAATAATGTCTTCTGTGGTTCCCATCTCGTTTTTACCCACAACACAGAGCTCAGGAATTGGGGATGGGGAGCCAAGCAGAGACTGGAATCCCACTCTCTCCTCTCTGAGAGTCTCCCGCCAGCCTGGGACAGATTTTTGCACCACACTGTCCATCTGCCACCAAGCACATTTCTCCCCCAGCCTCCCCATGCTGGCACCTCCACAGGGCTGGAAAAGCAATGCTCCAAGCTCTGGAGTTGTGGCCTCTTTTCTTCTCCATGGGTGAACCTTTTGGCTCTCGTGTCTGAGCCTGCCCTGTCTGCAGGGCTTTGCATCTGGGAGCTGTGATAGCAGCAGCAGGAATCTGAGCTCCCACCCAGGGCAGCAGCAAAGGGCTGGTGGCTGCTCAGGGTGAGGCTAAGGGCAGTGTTGATGTAGTCTCTGAGGGCTTCCTTCACAAACCACCATTTGTGGGGTGATCCCTGATATTCCAAATGCATTCACACCCCTGAACCCAGCAGAGAAGGGCAGGAACTGGGCAGGGGGAACATGCAACAGGAGGTGAGGGAGCAGGGACCCTGCTTGCTGGCCAGCAACCCTGGGGGCCAGTTCTGCTCGAAAGGATGAGGGACACAGGCTGAGGAGAAAGGCCTCACAAATCATCCTGTGCCTGGTGGGCATGGGTGAGGCTAAAGACACCAAAGGTCAGCACTAGACATACACGAAGAGGCAAAGTTCAATCCTTAGGTCCCCATGGAGGTGAAGTCTCCCTAACGATGGATAACCAAGCGTGGGAAACTCCTTGAAGCCAACCCCCTCTGCCTGGGGAGGGGAGGCAGCTGGGCCACCTTCCACCTCCCCCAGGCAGGGTTTCTCCCTCTGGCAGCTGGACTGGCTTGGGGCTGTTTCTGTGCCTTACATGTGCAGGGATGTTAATACCCAGGCGAGCCAGCAGCCAGCACCAAGCTCCAGAGGGACACAGAGACTGCCCAGGGCACACAGGTCTGGAAAGGGGTGTTTGAGGTCACCCCACCACAGCAGAATGCATTTAGCAGCATTAAAGGTACTACAGAGACAGTGCTGTCTGCACAGCCTGCCAAAGCCTAGCCCAAGGTCAAGCCCATTAAAAATACATTTTGGTAGGCCCAAGTGAGGTGCTTTCAGAAGTGGTTTCACACCATCAGATGAAACAACACATTTCTCTGCTCATCTCCATACGGGTACCCAATTTGAATGTCTCTGGGTGGGCTTTCCCTGGGCAGAGGTGGCTTTGCAAGCAGGAGCATGCTGTGCCAGTTACACACGAAGGCAGCTGGGATGAGCCTGGATGATGGGGAAATGGGGGGTCAGGAGAGCAGGGGTAGGTCCTGGGCTCGCCGGGCAGCGCAGGAATGCGCAGCACACGCGCTCGGGGAGTCGAGAAGAGTGGATTTGGAAAGTCTCTTTTTTTTTTTTCCCCAGAGCTGTCTGAACGTGTTGCTCTTTGTAGATCCAGATGTGGATCTAAGGACCTGGCTGGCTGCAAAACGTGCTCGAGAAAGATGTTGGACAGATTCAAACCACATAAAAGCCTCCTGGAGCTGCCTTCTCTGGTGGTTAAAATTTCTGCGCCGCTCTTTGCTCTGTTTTCTAATTTGCAGCCTGACTTTGGCTGTCGATTCAAAACAAAAAGAAAGAAAGGGAGGGGGAAAAAAGGGAAAACCACCCAAATGCAAAACCCAGGCAGTATCTTGGACTGCTGCAGTGACCCCAGACTTGAAGCTCACTGCAGGCTCCGAACCAAGCCTCACACCCGCAGTGACTCAGCCCTGCTCCGCAGGGGAACTGGTTTGCCCAAACCACTCAACCGATGGGTACTGGGCTGGGAGCCCTGACCAGACAGCCTGGCTGCCTCCCCTGCCCTCGGGGCTCCACCTTGCTCCCCACTTGGAAGTGCTTTGTTTTGCCCCATCCACCAGCAACCCGTGCAGGACCACGTTAAACTCGTCAGGGTGGAAGCTGCTCTCCTGGCTGAGTGTTTGCCTGACATGAGCAGCAGTACTCATGTGTGTAAATACCAGCAGGTAGCAGCTGGTTCTATCACTGGCTTGAGAAGACAAACTCATTAGTGGTGAGGACCTCATTAGGAAGATCAAAAATCCATCATTACTCTTCAGTCAAATAAAATGTTATGACCATTGCTCTCTACAGCTCCCTGAAAGGAGGATGGGAGTAATGTGGAAGTCAACCTTTTCTCCCTGGTAATAAGTGATAGAGCCTCAAGTTGCACCAAGGGAGGCTTAGGTTGGATATTAGAAGAAATTTCTTCACTGAAAGGGTTCTTAAACCCTGGAACAGGCTGCCCAGGTAGGTGATTGAATCCCCATTCCAGGAGAGGTTTAGAAGAGGCAGAGATGTGGTGCTGAGGGCCATGGTTTAGCACCAGCCTTGATAGAGAATGGTTGGACTCGAGGTCTTTTCCAACCTAAATGATTCTGTGAGTCATCCACCAAGACACTCTAGCCTCAAGAGTGCTGCACTGATGTAGAGAGGTGGGATACATTTTGGATCCAGCAGGAAGGTGAGTTAAATATTGCTGCACTTAAAAAGTGCAGAAGGGGTGAGAGAGTTGTGCAGGACATTGTGTCAGACCTGCCTGGCTCTGCTGGGACCGTGTCAGTGAGCAGCAGGCTCAGGATTTTAGCCTCATGAGAAACTGAGCTTGGCACTGGGCAGGGCAACTTCCCCACTCAGGACATCAGGCAGTGAAAGGAGAACTAATTCATCTGATGCCTCTCTGGGGCTGGAGGAAGGATGGTTGGCTACTGAAATAACAGTTCAAAAGCAGCTGATTTTTGGATGAGAACAACTAACAGAGCCCTTCCTTCATCCCCGGTGCCCTCTGCATGCCCAGGAACGGCTGACACAGCATGGGAGCTGGGGGTGGGAATTGGAGATACTCTTTGCCAGCAGAACTGCAGCTTAGGACGGCACAGCAGAGCCTGAGGAGCAATGCAAAGGTCCCATCCTCACTACTACCTCACTTATTCCACCCAGCAGCAAAGCCCCAGAGTTGAAACTGCAGCTCAGCAGTGATAGGATGGAGCCTGAGGTCTGTGATCTCGGAGTGCACACTCAGAGCTGGACACCCGTGGCTTGACCAGGCTGCACCAGCTCCCTCCTTAATAAAGATTCAAGCCCCAGCCAGGGCATTAAGATTTCCTCAGCCCAGCAGAAGCATTTCTCATGCAAAACCTCCTCAGAACGTTCCCCGGGAGCCCTTGAATCACCGAGGGCTGCAGCAGCATCCAGGAGCCTCTGCTCTGCGGGGGGGGACACACGGGCATGGTGATGCTGGGTTGATGATTGGACTTGACCTTCCAGGTCTTTTCCAACTTTAACGGTTCTATGATTCTGTGACTGCCCCACCTCAGGGTGCAGAGACCTGCGAGCAGCCGGGCTGCAGCTGAGGGAGATGAGAGCAGCCTTTCTCCCCACCCGGGCAGCAGAGCCTAATTATTGTGGCTTTAACGAGGCAGATCCTTGGATGCAATCAGCTCGGAAGAGGTGTGACAGTGGTGTCACGGCTCTGGGTTCCTCGCTGGGTCAGTCCTGACACCACAACTTGCCCACAACTTGCCCACCGCAGTGCCACACTTGTGCCCGTCCTTGCCCAGGAACCAGACCAGCCCAAAGGGGTTAAGCGAGGTGCAGGCGGTTCCCGGTGACTCCCCGGCGGAGCTCGGTGCTTTCTCCTGCCCTGCCCCGGCAAACACCAAACTCAACTGCCCCGGGAAGCCCGCGGAGAGCTGTTGATGCTGGGGACCCCGCTCCAGCCAGGAGACCCCAAAGCGAGCCTCGCACCCGGGACAGCCTCACCTGTACTCCTCCTCCCGCCCCACGTCGATAGTGCCGTCCGACTCCGTGTCCGACGAACTCTCCTCGCACAACCGCTTCATCCTCGCAGGCAGCACCGGACGGGGAGCTTCGGAGTAGGGGGAATCGGTGTGAAGAAGCCGGTGGGCCGGATAAGGCTGCCCCACGGACGACCACCTCCGTCTATCCCCGCTGCCGCCCTGTCCCGTTCCCAGGCGGGCTGCTCGGAGGACCTGGTCCCGGTGCCTGCCTCGCCCGGCTCCTCCCCTGCCCGCACTCTGCCTTTCACACCCCCGGCTTCTCCCTCGCTCCCCTCCCAGCACGTCCCCAGCCTTCCCGGTTAATGGGTTAATGAGACATCTCCCGGGAGTGACGGATTACGCGGCCGCGCCGGCGCTCCCAGGTTCCCAGGGCCCCCCCTCCCCAAACCTCTCCTCCTCCTCCTCCTCCCGCTCGCTGGTCTCAATCCCAAGTCTTCCTGTAAAAGGAACAGTCTGTGTGAACAGTCTCATGTCGTGTCCCGTCCACCCCCCCGCCTCCCCTTTCTGCCCACGGCCCCCCTTCCACCCGCTGCACATTGGCCTCAGCCCCAGTTTAAAGGGACCAGTGACCTCACTGGCAACAGAAAACCGTGGGAAAGAGATGGGACTGATAAAGCCTTGAGTTGTTTCAGGGAAAAATCAACATCCAGCCCCACACGCACACACATGTCTGCCCGGCTCCGCTCCGCGCCGCCCAGCCACTTCGGGAGACCTCCTGGGTCAGACGGAAAACAGCTTCTTGCTCTTTGAGAAGATGCCCTCGCCTGGCATCGATCGGTGCCCACGGCCGATGGCCAGCGTGGCGGTGGTGGCACCGCGCTCGGAGGCGTCGGGATGGCTTTGGCATCCCGGCACCGTGCCGTGGTGGTCCCGATGGGAGCTCGGCGCCCTGCTATGCTCCCACAGCCTTGGAGTGTCATCGAGTGCCAGCTTGATGGCACTGCCAGGGCATTTGAGACCCACCCAGCAAAACAAACTACCCAAAGCCCAGTTTTAGGGGTTGGACGCTAGGATGAAATTATGTTTTCTTGTCTCATTCCTTCATGCTGGAAACTTTGACCCCCGCCCCAGCCCTGGCATCTAGGGAACATCTCTGCTTCCCTGAGCTTGCCGGACGGAGGTGGGAGCTAAAACACCCCAAGGCAGGGAAAAGAAAAAAAAAAAAAAAAAGAAGAAGAAGAAATAAAGAAAAAGAAAAAGGAAAAAAAAAAAAAACCAACCTGTGCGTGGGGGGCAAGAGAAGGAGAAAGAAGAGAGGGGAGGAGTGCGGGAGGGAGCTGGAGGTTCGCGGTACAAAAATGATGCCTTTTATTTTGCAGAGAACAATCAGCGCTGAGATCTGGCAACCCATGGGGTTCCCAAAGCCTGTGGCAGCGATAACAGCAGCCCCTGGCAGCTCGGGGCCAGCCCAGCCGCCCGTCCCCCGCACACGGAGGCACCCAACCGCCCGGCTGGCTGCTCCCTGTCTGCCTCAGCCATCTCTGCCAGCTCGCCCACGCTGCACTCGCCAACCCCGAGATGTCTGCAATCCCCCAGCACCTCGCAAGCAGCTGCTGTGAAAGCCGAATTCCAAGCTACTGCCCGCCTGCCCTTCACCCATGCCTGCCCCCAGCCTGGCACATGGGGGCTGAGCAAGACGCAGCTTCTCAGGACTGAGTTTTGAGGCTGAACCTCGCTGTCCTCAGATTAAAAACTAAAGGGACCTGGTCCAGCCAGCCCATGGAAAAAAATCTCAGTGCCATCTCAGAAACATTTGTAAACCTAAAGAAAAAGAAATAAAAGGAGAAAAAAACCACCCACTTCGTATCTAGCATTTCGATGTTCTATTTTCATTTTTACCAGGGGGAAAAAAAAAAAAAAAAAAGGTAAAAAAAAAAAAATGGCCGAGAAACTGAGCTGTTCCTAGCTCACATCTCCATATGAAAAGTTGCTTTGAACCAGAATGAGTTAGAAATGTGTTGGTTTAGCAGTTTTGAGACCTGCTTCTTCTCCCTCTCCAAAGTGATTTCAGTTAAAAGCTCAGACATCTCCAAACTCAACTTCCCATAAACATGTGTTTTGCAGAGATTAATGCTCTTGCCACTGATAAAACCATTTCAGTGGTGATTTCAGGCTCTTGCTCGTATCACAGAGAGCCTGAACCAAGGGGAGCCCAAAGCTGCCACGGAGGAACACTTCTCTTCTCCATTAGAAAGGAATTTGCTGTCCAGACTCCATCTTTTTCTGGGCCCTGTCTAAGCATCATTATCTGGGTTCAATTGAAGTGTAATTGGCAACATGTTTTCCTAGGATTACACTTCATTATGAGCAGAGTGGGGGCCCTGAAACCCACTTCTGCTGTAATCGGATCCCTTTTCCAGCCTGTGCTCCTGGAAAGTGGTTTAGAATGGTCTGCAGCAAGCCCTGGGGATTGGAAGGGCCATCTGAACCCGCCCGGGATTAGCTCTGCGCTGGGGAGCAGCCGAAGTGGAGACCCCTGGCAGGTCAGCTCAGTGGAGATGACAGGGAAGGATTAAATGGGTTCAGCTGTGTGTGAGGGAAACCAGGTTTGGGGAGCCCAGGTTTTAGGAGCCTGTCTTTCAGGAGCCCAGGTTTTGGGAGTCCATCTTTCAGGAGCCCATCTTTCAGGGGCCCAGGTTTCAGGAGCCCAGGTTTGGGGAGCTCAGGTTTTGGGAGTCCATCTTTCAGGAGCCCATCTTTCAGCGGCCCAGGTTTGGGGAGCCCAGGTTTGAGGAGCTCAGGTTTTGTGAGCCCAGATTTCAGGAGTCCAGGTTTCAAGGTTTTGGAAGCCCAGGTTTCAGGAGCCCATCTTTCAGGAGCCCAGGTTTGGGGAGCCCAGGTTTAAAGTAGCTCAGGTTTTGGAAGCCCAGGTTTGAGTAGCTCAGGTTTTGGGAGGCCAGGTTTGGGGAACTCCAGGTGTGGGGAACCCAGGTTCCAGGAAGCATTGCCCATGGCTTGTGGGAGAGAGCAGCCAGATACACCCTGCAGTTACCAAGAGCTGATGCTGGGGAAGAATCATAGAACTGTTTGGCTGGCAAAGATCATTGAGTCCAACCAATCTCTCCCCTCTCCAAGCCTGGAGCTAAGCTGTGGCCCTCAGCACCACATCTCTTTGAAACACCTCCAGGGGTAAGGACTCAACCACCTCCCTGGGCAGCCTGTGCCAGTGTTTCAAAGCCCTTTCAGTGAAACCCACTGAACCCAAACCTCCCTTGGTGCAATTCGAGGTCATTTCCTCTCATTCTCTCACTTGTTCCTAGAGAGAAGAGACCAATCCTCACCTTGATCCAGCCTCCTGTCAGGTAGTTGTAGAGAGCCAGATCTCTCCTCTGGATCCAAGTGCAGAAATGGGGTTTCTGCCTCCTGCCTGCCTCTCCCCACGGAAGCCATTTCCATCATACAATTCCTTGTGGTGCAAAGCTTGTCCTCGAGCACAGAGCCACAAATGGTTGGTGACCAACATCTGCCCAGAGCCCATCTGCTCTTCCCCAGCGACCTGCAGGATTTACCACAGCCGAGCCAAGGATTTATTAGAGGAAATCTCTCCCCAAGCCCTGAATTACCAACCCTGGCCGAGTGTTCAGGGCTGCTTCCCCTCCTGCATGGTCTCTAGGAACTCAGCAAGCGTGGCTGCAGTGCCTGTCTCTGTCCCCAAGACCCCCATGAGACCCCGTGGGACTCAGGAGATTGGCAAGAGCCAGCCTCCAGCATGACTGGCAGTACCTCTCCGTGGTGGGAGCTGCTTGCAGAGGATGGTGTCACGAGGATGGGGCTGAGCCATCCATCACACCCAGCACTAATTGGCTGCCCTGCTTTGGAGGCCAAGGAATAAGTGAGCTTCAAGGATTGATCTCCCTTCTCTGCAACAGGAAAGACTCTCCCGGCCAGGGCTGAGGGTGGATCCCTGCCAGGGACCTGGGATCACCCAGATTTGCCTGTGTCAGCCCACTCCTAGGGGAGAAAGGCTCCAGCCCAAGGTTCCCTGAGGGGGTAACAGTCAGCCCAGCCACCAACCCCCTCCTTCCCATGCTGGGACCACAGCCGCTCCCTCCCCTCCCTGCTGCTCAGCTCTGGGAAATGTCCCCAGAGAGCGGCCAGCTGTGAAAAGCTGCAGCAGCTGGAATGTGGGAGGGAGGGCAAGGCTTCTGGAAAGCCAGAGGCAGCCAGGAGCAGGAGGTATCTGTTACCTCCCCGTGAACTGACACCTCTGGTTTAACCCCGTGCATGCCTGGAATGCCCTGTCCACACTTCTTCAGTCAACATCACCTCCTAACCTCAGGTCCCACCTCTGGCTGCCGGAGCCACAGCTGGAATTTCCAAAGCAGAGGCTTGGCAGGGCTGCTGGACGGGATCCTTGGCCACGCTGCTGCGGCCAGGCTGCCTCCTTCTGTGGCTAGGCAGAGAGATTAATCACAGCGAGGAGAATCACGCAGGGCTTTCGGGAGGTGATTTGGGATGAAAGCGTGGAGCTAACGCTCGGATATCACCTCCGTGTCTTGTCAGATCTGGAGCGTGGCCAGCAGAGGGTTGTTTACCATGGCTCCGCTCCAAGCCAGAGGCACTGCAGTTGTTAACTCCCCCCCACTCCACCCCACCCCACTTCCCCGGCCCACGCAATCCACAGCCGGCACAGCCGACTGCTAGGGGCAGTCCAGGGGAGGGAAATCCAACATTTTCCCACAAACCCGTGGCCTCACCCTTCCCCAGGCAGGGATGGGACAGATCTTGTATCTGCTCAGCGCTACTCTGGCCACCCTGGCGCTGCCATCTGTGTCCTCACACCTCTTGCCTCTCAGCAGGTCTGTGCTGGCCCTGCCACCATGGCCTGGAATGTGGTGAGCTCAGCTTGGGCAGCCCTACAAACCCCACGGGATGGGGCACCACGAAGCTGCACCTGCTGGGTCTGTGGCCAGGGCATCTCAAAGGTGCTGCTGTTCTCTGCAAGAGCTTCTGCCCTATAAAATGGAGCACCCTTAGCCTGTGCCCAGGGCAAGGCTGGGACCTTCAGTCATGAATGCCAGGTGTAAGGTAGCTGTGACACTGCATCCCCAGATCAGCAGGGCTGGAAGACAGCCAGGGACAGGATCACCTTCCTGCTCCAGCGTCGATTCTGCATCCCGAGGGATTAGTGTCAGACGACGCCAGTGTTTTAGTCCTGACTAGCTTCAATATGCCTCAGTTTCCCCACCCATCATGACACTAATGGACTGGGCACTCACTTTAGAGAGGAGCAGCAACGAGGGATAATTAATATTGCACCAGCCCTGCTGGCTGCCAGGGCTACTGGCTTGTCCAGGAGCCCAAACAGAGGGCAAGGCTCCACAGTGGCTGCACAGAGAGAGCCTCGAAACTCCCTTCTGGTGGATGCAGGTCTGTTCCTCTCCCGTGTTGTGGTCCTGGAAAGGGCAATGTGGACAAGGTGAGCTGCTGCAATACAGGATGGTTTGCAGGAACATACCACGGTGGGCTCCTTGGCTGTCAGGAACAGGATGGACCCACCCCGGACGTGACAGCCCTGCTGCACTCTGTGGGTGCTGGAAGGATACCAATGGCCTCAAGGTTCCACCCCTGCTGAAGCAACAAGAGGAGCTGGGATGGGAAAACCCGAGGCTGGTGAAGCAAGGCCCTGGCCTTCCCCTGAGGCCAATCCCCAGGGCTCCAGGGAGCACAGTGCCTTTGTTTGGGACTTTGGCTGCGCAAGGAGCCCTTCCCTCAGCCCCAAAACACCAAACCCTTCAAAAGGCTTCTTCTGCCCCCTCCTCCCCCAACCATCACCCAGCAATGCTAATGTGCCAGGTCTCTTCTCATGAACCCTGGGAGAGATCAGGCCGGTAGACGGTTTCACCACTTGTTAAGTGTGTGTTTAGCGATCTTGTGAGTAGACAAGAACAAATACAAACAAGCCAGGCTGGAGAGCCCCTGCCCCTCCGCCCTGCCTGGAACGCAGCAGCCCCAGAGCCTTTCTTCTCTAACCACTTCAAACTTTCATTTCTTCTGAAGCCACAACAAGGCACACTTTGTAAAGCAAATGAGTAAACAGCAACTTTCGGCTTGAAAGGAAAACAAGGGGGAGGGACTGCTTTTAATTACTGGATTTTAAAAAGGGCTTTCTTCAGTTAATTGCTTTCTGTTGTAAAATGTTCTCCCGCTCACAGCCCCTGGTCCTAGCTGCGTCGCTGCCGGCCAGATGGCATTGCAGAGGTAATGACAACATGTGCCTTCGCTGCCCGGGAACACAAGTGCCTTTAACATTCACAGACATCCTCCCCCCACACAACCCCCAAGCCCTCCCAGCCTCCTGGAAATGACACCAAGGCACCAAGTTGTGCTCAGACATGACCAGTTTGGTTTGGCATGTCCAGCTCCCATCGCTTCCAAAGGAGCGGAGGAAGCGCCCTCGGCACGCACAAAGCAAAGGCTCTGCAGCGTTTCATGTCGAGTTCCCCAAAAGAGCTAATTGCTGTTGATTGCCTTGGCTGCGGAGTGTCACCTTCCTTGTCTGGGGTAATAACCCATGTTCGTGCGAGGTGCTGCTCTCAGCTCAGCCCTGGCCCAGCGGGGTGCTCGTCTTCTTTACCAGGGCAGAGGGAGGCTGCTGCGAAGTCTGGCACTGCAGCCGGCGTGCGTGGAGGCATCTGAGCAGATACGTGTGCGTGTGGCTTGCTGCAGCGACACGAAACGGCTTCCAACTGTGTCCCCAGTGATCGCAACCAGCTTGGAAGGTACTCCGAGCCCCTCTAGAGACAGGAGGATTGAAAACAGAGAGGGGGCTAAGCGGTGCGCGAAAGGACCCGCAGCAGAAACGCCACCAGTGCTGGGCTCTGGAGTTGTCGCTGTGCTGGGGACAGATGGCACGGGGAAGGGATGGGCAGCAGGAGACTCTTCTCCAATTGGATTGGCCTCAGGAGGGAAAGAGTGAGGGAAGGAAATGGAGCAGGAACAGCCTTGGGAGCTGCCAGGGAGCCCCTGGAAGCCCTGCGGCTCCTTGCTGCAGCCTGGGCGCTGAAGGGGTCTCCGTGAAGCCTCGGTGAGCAGCTGCCCCTTTGAGTGGCTTGGAGTTGGTGCCGGAGGATATGGAGACAGTCTTGTAGCAAGGCATGGAGCTCACAGGAACATGCACTCCCTCGTCCCTTACCGGCCCAGAATACGCCATGAGGGAGCACACGTGTGGGGCAAGAGGCACAAGGAGGCTCCCTGTTCCCATAGGGATAGGATTATCCTGGCCCGTGTCTGCTGGCTCGGACCAGACAAACATCAAGCACAGGAGAGGAGAACTGCACATCCAAAGGGCTTCCAAAGCCTCCAGACCTCAGCCACAGAGGTCTCAGGTTCGGGGACTGTGCAGAGTTCAGGGCAGAGGCTGAACCTGCAGCAGTGGGCCTGGCCTGGGGGAAAGCCACTGTGCTGCTCCTGGCTCTTCCTCCCTGCTTGGCATCCCCCCAGCCCTTGGCGGTGCTTTGAACAGGTGAGCTTCTTTCCAAAACCAAACATGGGAGGGAACACCAACTGCAGCGCAGGACAGAAGGAGACGCCTCCAGCCTTACCTCGAAGCTACTGTGGAGCAGCCCTGGAAGCCAGATCCGTGGTGCCCACGGCAGCAGGCAGCTTTCCTGCCGAGGAGAGCTTTTGCTGCGCCCGCCGCGGCGGGTGGGTCTGTGCCTGCCAGCAGCCAGCAGCTGGTGATGAATGCTCACTTTCTCTAATTGAATAGCAGGAAGTTAAATCTTGTTTCTTTGCTTTTCAGCCTGTCAGCTGGAACAATTGCCCACCTGTGGCACCACCCCGGGGATGTAAATAAGGAACAAAGCACAATGCGGCCAGAGGAACGGACTTGGGTTCCCAGAGATCAGAGGATCATCAGGGAATGGTTTGGGTTGGAAGGGACCTTTAAAGGTCACCTAGTCCAACCCCCTGCAGCAAGCAGGGACATGCCCAACCGGAGCAGGTTCCTCAGGACCCCATCGAGCCTAGCCTTGAGTATCTCCAGGGATGGGGTCTCCACCACCTCTTTGGGCGACCTGTGCCAGTGTCCCACAACCCATATTGTAAAGAGCTTTTTCCTAATGTCCAACCTACATCTGCCCTGCTCTAGTTTGAAACCCAATCTCCTGAGATCTCCTGATGCCACAGTGTGCCCACGCAAGGGAGAGGCACCCATGCCTGCACCCTGTGTGGCACACACGCAGAGCACAGTGGTGGCAGGCAGGGAAGTGTTGCCACTCACAGGCTGCTGTGTACCTGGGATCCTGCGAGCACGTCCACAGCTGTGGAAGCACTCGTGGCAGACTTGTGCCACCACGAGATTAGATTCCAGGCACTTTAGTGGCCGATGGTCCCATCCAGCACGCCAGGTTTGTCCTGCTGCCTGGCACCTCCAGCGCCAGCCCACAGGCAAGCGTTCCCCGGTGGCTGCTCCCGGTGGCTGCTCCCTCTGCCTGCTTGCTCTCCTGCCTCACCCAGCGCTCTGCCAGGCTGGCTGTGAAGCTCAGAGCTCCTTCCCAGGGCTGAGCTTTCCCTCCTCACCACCCAGCGGGTCCCTGCACCGTCTCCAGCACTCACATCATCAGTTCACAGCCGGGCCTGGCGCTCCCACCGGGATGTTCCCGAGGCCGCAGCTGTCACAGCTGGGCTGGAGATGATGGTTACACACAGCTGGAAGAAGCCCAACCGAGGACAAGGACGGAGGAAACCCTCTGTGGGCTGCATGGGCCCTCCGTGCGTGGCAAGAAGGGGGGCAGCCACGGCTGGGAGGGCAGTGGGAGATGGCAGCACACGTGCACAGGCAGGCACCCAGCCTGGCATTGTTGCCGCCAGAGGAAATTATTCATTTGCCGGGAATAAAAGTCGGCAGCGAGTCAAAAACCCCAAGCGCCGCAGCATAGCCTCCCAGCCCTCCGCTAGTGCCCTCCCTGGGAGCAACCCTGTCGCCTTTGTGCCACCAGACAGGCCCGACACAAGGGCGTCTGTCTGGGCACCACCTCCCCACTGCTGCGTGAACCGCGGCCGGGGTCCTGCCCGGGCACCAAGGGCACCACACACACTCACTCACCCCCTGCAGCACCAGGGATGCCCCGAACTGGCATTCCTGCCTCACCAGCCCCACGCCATTGGGGGCAACGTGGCCGCGGCCCCCTCCCCAGACGGCCTTTTGTCAGTCGCTGTGGTAACAGCCGCGGTGCGAATGCCTTTTCCCTGCTAGTTCCCCACACCCCCCCCAGCCTCCATCAGGAGGGCAGCCACAGCCTTCTCCCTCCAGCTCCCCACGCAGGGTATTCGGGGCTCGGCAGCCTGAATGAAGCCAGATCCCTGGACACATTCCTGTGGATTCGGGCTGGTTTTTTTTTGTTTCTTTTCTTTCTTCCTTCCTTCCTCCCTCCTTCCCTTCCCTTCCTTCCTTCCTTCCTCACTTCCTCCCTCCCTTCCTCCTTCTTTCCTTCCTTCTTTCCTTCCTTCTTTCTTTTTCTTCTTTCCTTCTTTTCTTTCTTTTCTTTCTTTTCCTCTCTCTTTATTCCACACACACCACACACACATTCCCCCCCACCTCCCCCCCGCTTGGCACAAGCTAAAGGATTCAAAAGGAAGCCAGGCTTGGCAGACAGGGGGGGAGGAGGGAGTGGGGAGATGAAAGAAGGCTTCTCTCCAGCTCTCTCTTCCAGTTCCCACACTCAGCCCGGCGCGGAGAGCTCCTAATGATTCCCAGCCGCACCTGGAGGAGGCTGCCGAGGAAATGGGGGCCTGCTTAGACAGCCAGAGGGAAGCATCCCCATTGCCCCAGCCACGCCATGTGGGGTGGCCCCACAGCCCCATCACCCCAAGTGGCAAGATGCCCACGATGGTAGCCTTGCCATGGTGCCCAAGATGGCCACCCCGCTGNCTGGGAGGGCAGTGGGAGATGGCAGCACACGTGCACAGGCAGGCACCCAGCCTGGCATTGTTGCCGCCAGAGGAAATTATTCATTTGCCGGGAATAAAAGTCGGCAGCGAGTCAAAAACCCCAAGCGCCGCAGCATAGCCTCCCAGCCCTCCGCTAGTGCCCTCCCTGGGAGCAACCCTGTCGCCTTTGTGCCACCAGACAGGCCCGACACAAGGGCGTCTGTCTGGGCACCACCTCCCCACTGCTGCGTGAACCGCGGCCGGGGTCCTGCCCGGGCACCAAGGGCACCACACACACTCACTCACCCCCTGCAGCACCAGGGATGCCCCGAACTGGCATTCCTGCCTCACCAGCCCCACGCCATTGGGGGCAACGTGGCCGCGGCCCCCTCCCCAGACGGCCTTTTGTCAGTCGCTGTGGTAACAGCCGCGGTGCGAATGCCTTTTCCCTGCTAGTTCCCCACACCCCCCCCAGCCTCCATCAGGAGGGCAGCCACAGCCTTCTCCCTCCAGCTCCCCACGCAGGGTATTCGGGGCTCGGCAGCCTGAATGAAGCCAGATCCCTGGACACATTCCTGTGGATTCGGGCTGGTTTTTTTTTGTTTCTTTTCTTTCTTCCTTCCTTCCTCCCTCCTTCCCTTCCCTTCCTTCCTTCCTTCCTCACTTCCTCCCTCCCTTCCTCCTTCTTTCCTTCCTTCTTTCCTTCCTTCTTTCTTTTTCTT
>WBNM01017226.1:20077-62276 GCA_013399055.1 Ramphastos sulfuratus | reverse complement strand
TCCCTCCTTCCCTTCCCTTCCTTCCTTCCTTCCTCACTTCCTCCCTCCCTTCCTCCTTCTTTCCTTCCTTCTTTCCTTCCTTCTTTCTTTTTCTTCTTTCCTTCTTTTCTTTCTTTTCTTTCTTTTCCTCTCTCTTTATTCCACACACACCACACACACATTCCCCCCCACCTCCCCCCCGCTTGGCACAAGCTAAAGGATTCAAAAGGAAGCCAGGCTTGGCAGACAGGGGGGGAGGAGGGAGTGGGGAGATGAAAGAAGGCTTCTCTCCAGCTCTCTCTTCCAGTTCCCACACTCAGCCCGGCGCGGAGAGCTCCTAATGATTCCCAGCCGCACCTGGAGGAGGCTGCCGAGGAAATGGGGGCCTGCTTAGACAGCCAGAGGGAAGCATCCCCATTGCCCCAGCCACGCCATGTGGGGTGGCCCCACAGCCCCATCACCCCAAGTGGCAAGATGCCCACGATGGTAGCCTTGCCATGGTGCCCAAGATGGCCACCCCGCTGTGGCACCCAAGATGGCATCCCTGCCTTGGCACCCAAGATGGCAGCCTTGCCTTGGCACCCAAGATGGCATCCCTGCCTCAACACCACAGTGCCTGAGATGGCAGCTGTACCTCAGTGCTGCACTGGCACTTGTGGACGTGGTGCCCTATACCAAAGATGGCATTGAGGAAATCCTCTTCATTCCCAGCTTGGTGAGCTTCAAGCAGCTGCACCCCCATGGGCTATGTCCTCCATGGGTTGGGGACTACCTTCACCTTGGGGTAGATAGCCACCAGAGCTGCAGTGAGGCACAGATGCCTGCTCACACACTCAACGAAGGCACATCTGAAGGGGAGGAAGCAACAGGCAACACCACACAGTGGGTGATGCCACTTGGAGCACACTGGCCAATGAAGAACACCTGCCACTGTGGCACCCTTGCTGCCATACCACACAGCCCTTCACACCTTCTCATGGCACCCACTCCACACCTCAGCCTTCTCCATCTCCAAAGCTGTGGCAGAAGAAACAGAGCCCACCATTGCCCAGGCTAAACACATGCCCACTGAGGTGGCACTCTGAAATGTCACCACTTCTACCCATGCACAAAACACCTCCAGCTGCAACCCAGAAGCAAGCACCAGGTAGGGCCAGCAGAGCCTGGTTTCCCTCACAGGGCAATCAGAGCAGTTTCTCCCTTCTTGATCCTCTGTCTCACAGAATTCCCCGGGTAGAGACTCTCCCAGTGCTTGCCCAGGGCTCAGTGGTCCAGTTGGTGTGACTGGAAATGGTCCCTGGATAGGTTTGCTGAATCTGAAGGGGGACCTCACTGTGCCAATGCCATGGTGACAAGGATGTAGCCATAGCTCGAGCAAGGGGCAGCCCCTGCTGCAGGGCTGCTCGTGGGTACCACTGGCACTGATGGGATGTGAGCTGCCACCTGGGAAAGCTGCAAAATTCAAAGCCAGTGCTTTTTTGCCAGAGAGAGCAGGGCAACCCTGCCCCTTGCCCCGAGAGAAAAGAAGCAGGAGTCCTCTCCTGAGCACAGCTGGATGCCAGAGGGTTTGGGTTGGTTCTCAAGTCATTCCCTCAGTAAACCTGGCACCACTTGTGCCACGTTCACCACAGCGTGGTGCCAGCCATCGCTCCCCACCGGGTGCAACGTCTTGCCTGGCATCTGTAGCCCCAGGGCCCATGGAGACCCCCTCCTCTCCTCCTTGGTGGGATTATGAGCACGGTGCTATCCGGCACCACGCTGCCAGCGGAGCTTTGAAGTGCAGCCCTGGTAACGGAGCTTTGGCTGCAGGAATGGCAAAGCTGCAGGACACAGATCCCTGCCTCCATCTCTCCCTGCGATGGGCAGCACCAGGAAAACGAAGCCATTTTCCAAAAGGTGAATCTCCAGGCGTGGATTTGGGACACATTTGCTGAGCAGTTAGGAGATCTTTGCCCTCTGGCACTTCACTCCATCCAGTAACCCATGGGTTCCTTCTCCCAGCAGGGACAACACACAGCCCTGCAGCTGCCTTTGGGACCAACAGCAAGGTGTGGAAAGCCACTGGCTGCCAGGCAGAGCTGGCCAAGCCCCACCTGTGGTGNTCTTTCTTTTCCTCTCTCTTTATTCCACACACACCACACACACATTCCCCCCCACCTCCCCCCCGCTTGGCACAAGCTAAAGGATTCAAAAGGAAGCCAGGCTTGGCAGACAGGGGGGGAGGAGGGAGTGGGGAGATGAAAGAAGGCTTCTCTCCAGCTCTCTCTTCCAGTTCCCACACTCAGCCCGGCGCGGAGAGCTCCTAATGATTCCCAGCCGCACCTGGAGGAGGCTGCCGAGGAAATGGGGGCCTGCTTAGACAGCCAGAGGGAAGCATCCCCATTGCCCCAGCCACGCCATGTGGGGTGGCCCCACAGCCCCATCACCCCAAGTGGCAAGATGCCCACGATGGTAGCCTTGCCATGGTGCCCAAGATGGCCACCCCGCTGTGGCACCCAAGATGGCATCCCTGCCTTGGCACCCAAGATGGCAGCCTTGCCTTGGCACCCAAGATGGCATCCCTACCTTGGCACCCAAGATGGCATCCCTGCCTCAACACCACAGTGCCTGAGATGGCAGCTGTACCTCAGTGCTGCACTGGCACTTGTGGACGTGGTGCCCTATACCAAAGATGGCATTGAGGAAATCCTCTTCATTCCCAGCTTGGTGAGCTTCAAGCAGCTGCACCCCCATGGGCTATGTCCTCCATGGGTTGGGGACTACCTTCACCTTGGGGTAGATAGCCACCAGAGCTGCAGTGAGGCACAGATGCCTGCTCACACACTCAACGAAGGCACATCTGAAGGGGAGGAAGCAACAGGCAACACCACACAGTGGGTGATGCCACTTGGAGCACACTGGCCAATGAAGAACACCTGCCACTGTGGCACCCTTGCTGCCATACCACACAGCCCTTCACACCTTCTCATGGCACCCACTCCACACCTCAGCCTTCTCCNGAATCTCCAGGCGTGGATTTGGGACACATTTGCTGAGCAGTTAGGAGATCTTTGCCCTCTGGCACTTCACTCCATCCAGTAACCCATGGGTTCCTTCTCCCAGCAGGGACAACACACAGCCCTGCAGCTGCCTTTGGGACCAACAGCAAGGTGTGGAAAGCCACTGGCTGCCAGGCAGAGCTGGCCAAGCCCCACCTGTGGTGGGAAGGAATCATAGAATCACAGAATGTCAGAGGCTGGAAGGGACCTCCAAAGATCATCTGGTCCAGCCCTCCTGCCAGAGCAGGATCACCTAGAGCAGAAAGGAAGGAGTGGGGTGGAAGCTGGGCTGATTTACCCCTCTGGGCTACCTCTTACCCAATGGTCTCCCTCCTCACCTCACTGGGCTGATTTACCCCTCTGGGCTGCCTCTTACCCCACTGGGCTGATTTACCCCTCTGGGCTGCCTCTTACCCCTCTGGGCTGATTTACCCCTCTGGGCTGCCTCTTACCCCACTGGGCTGATTTACCCCTCTGGGCTGCCTCTTACCCCATTGGGCTGATTTACCCCTCTGGGCTGCCTCCTACCCCATTGGGCTGATTTACCCCTCTAGGCTCCCTCTTACCCCACTGCCTCTCGCTGGCTAGGGACCAAACCGTAAACAGAAACCTTCTCCCGAGGAGCTTGCCCAGCGTGGAGCTGCCTCTTGGCAGAGGGAGGCAGCAGCCTGCTCCACCAGCGGGGCGCTGAGCAGCTCCGCACACGCTCCGTGCAGTCCCTGCCTCGTTGGTGGCCTCCCCAGCAGGGGCTGGCTGAGCCCAGTCACCCCGGGTGAGCACGGCGGGGACCATTTTAGGCTCTGGTGACAGAGGCATCAGCGGAGGGTGCTATAAATAGCGGTGTGGAAGGAACACCAGGGTCAGGCTGCCGAAGCCCTGGCACGGCCGCTGCCGCGCCGATAGCGCAGTGCCCTCCGCTTGTTCTCTCGCCACCAGGTCCCCTTATCTGTTCTTCCAGCTCTGGGTGTTTCTGTCACCCTGTCACCAGGTCCCCTGCCCTGACCCTTGAGCCTCCTGGGATGGCTGCAGGTCTCTGCTCGCATCTGTTGGCTGCTGTGCTGTGCTGTGCTGCGCTGCAGGGCTGAGGTGAGATCCTCACCAGCGCTGCCTGGGACCCCTCATGCCCATCACCATGGGGCTGTGGGGACAGCTCTGCGGTTGCATGGCCCCCACATGCTGGGGCATGCTGCTGGCCATGCAGGTGTCACTGCAGAGAACAGCATTTCAGTGTGCTTAAGAGCACTCCTGATTTCTGCTCTTCTTCTGCAAGGAGCTGCAGTCAGCCTCCAGACCTGACATTGCCTCCAGAGCACTCTGATCTCTGTTGTGGGGACAGGGAAACTGAGGCATGGAGGTGTCATGACTTACCCCAGGAGAGCAGAGTCCACACTCTGTGCAACCTCCCTGCCATGCAGCTGGTCATCAGAAGGGTCACAACCTCACCCAGACACCCCACAAGTTCTTGGCATTAGAGCTTCTGGATTCTGAGAGGTTCTCCTCCTCCACTCTGCCCTGGTGAGGCCACACTTGGAATATTGTGTCCAGTTCTGGGCCTCTCCATTCAAGAATGACCTCAGGCTTGAAAGAGTCCAGTTCAGAGCCTCAAAGCTGCTGCAGGCAGTGGAACATCTCCTGTGAGGCCAGGCTGAGGGAGCTGGGGCTGGGAGCTGAGGAGCCTGAGGGTTGCCCTCAGTGCTGCTGATAAAGGTGTGCAGGGCAGGAGCCAGGCTCTGCTCAGGGATGGGCAAGGGCAGCACAAGGGGCACTGGGGGCAAGCTGGAGCAGAGGAGGTTCCATGGGAACAGAAGGGAGAACTTTGCCACTATGAGGGTGCAGAGCACTGAAGCAGGCTGCCCAGAGAGGTTGTGGAATCTCCTTCTCTGCAGACTTCCCAAACCCACCTGGATGTGTTCCTGTGTGCCCTGCCCTGGGTGCCCCTGCTCTGGCAGGGGGGTTGCACTGGATGATCTCCAGAGGTCCCTTCCAATCCCCCATCACTCTGTGATGATTCATGGATCCATCCCTGGCTGGGATTCAGCACAAAAAGCAGCTCTTGCTATTCAGAGGCCATGATTACCTTGTGAACATCTGCGCTGACAATAGCTGAGTGGCAGCTTAATCCTCCACCAGCTCTGCCTCCGCTCTCTCCTCCTCCATGGTCTTTATTTTAAAGCAGCCACTGCAAAGCCCAGGGAGGCCTGCTGAAGGAAAAAGCTCAGAAAACAGGCAGCAGAAGCAAAAACTCAGGCTTGCAGCAGAACAGGAGAACAGCACAGATTTGGCTGCACCAAGCTCTCCCTTCCCTCCCTGCATGGCCTTGGCCCACAGCTCTCTCTGACCTGTTGGCTCCTTGGCCCCAAAACTGATGCTGGTCCCACAAGAGGGCAAGGAAGCTCTGAAGGGCCTGGAGAATAAATCTTATGATGAGTGATTGATGGAGCTGGGGANTCTCCTGACCCCCAGCCCTCAGATAGTTATAAACATTGATTCAATCCCCTCTCAGTCTTCTCCAGACTCTCAGCCCCAGGTCCCTCAGCCTCTCCTCACCAGGCAGTGCTCAGTCCCCTCAGCATCCCCATAGCACTCCCCTGGACCCTCTCCAGCAGGTCCCTGTCCCTCTGCAACTGGGGAGCCCAAACCTGAACTGTGAAGAGCAAGTCAAGGACCTGGGGAGGTCTGCCCAGGAACGTGAGAGGCAGCTCTGGGCTTTGGCTCAGACTTCTCACCCTCTCAGGGCTGGGTGGGCACACCTGGACTCCCCCTGGTGCCACATGGGTCTTATCAGTGCTGGAATTTGGGCTTCCCTCCGGGGCTCTGGTGGAAGAAGATGCAGGGCTGGGGCTGGAGGTGAGGGAGGCATTGCAAGGCTGAACAGGACTGCTCTCTGCTGAGGGCCATCTACCCAGAGCAGAGATGCTGCTCTGGGGCCTATAGACATTCCTTGGCTATATTTGGTGAGGGATGGAGACTCTCCTGCTTCTCCCTACCCCATCTGCTCTCCTTACTGGCAGGGAGGAGCCAGCACCAGATCTCCAGCGGCGCTACTTGGATAAACCCAGAACTTCAGCAGCAATAAATCTCCTCCAAAAAGCTTTTGCTGCCTCCCACCTGTTGGCTGGGAGAAGATCAAGTTGACAAAAGTCTTCTGCCAAGCTGTGTTTTCATCCAGGACTTCACCACGAGTCCAGCTCACAACAGAAGGCTGCTCAGGAAGCAGAAGGAGGTTGCAGTCTCATGGCACCTCCCAGAGCTCTCCAGCTCCCAGGTAACTGCTTCCATTGCATGTTCTGAACTCCCTTCAACCCTCACAGGCTCTTTTCCTTCTCATCACCCCTACCCCTTCACATTAACACCTGAGAGTCTCACACAGGGACCCCCAAACTCTCTTGCTGGCTGCAACCCAGGAGCCAAAAATCTCCATGGTGAGAATGTCAACAGGAGGAGCCAGGCTGGGACCAACAGAGTTTATTAGAGAAGAGCAGCAGAGGGGATCCATGGCAGCTCAGCCACGAGGAGAAGCACCAGAGGACAACAAAGTGAAACCCACAGCAACACCACACAGCAGCAGCCAGCAGAGCATAGGAGGCACAACCACACCAGGGTGGCAGAAGTGCCCAACCCATGCAGCTGGCTCCTGGACACCACATGGCTCCCCCAGCCCCAGGGGATGGCATGGGTGGGCACACAAGGGAAGTACACAAGCAGCAAATCCACCTCTGCCAGTTGTAGTGATGGAGGAGAGGGGGAAAAACAACAAACCCATAGGAAGCCATGGGGTAAAAGCAAAGAGGGCACATAAGTCCTCCCCACACAGCAAGGACTCAGAAGGTGCAGAGGAAGGTCTCCACCTCACCTGGGGCCCCTTTCACAAGCCCCTAAGCTGCCCTAGCAGCAGCAAGACCCTAAATAGAGTCATAGCAAGACCCTACTTAAGCCTCCCAAAAGCCCTGCCCACACCATGCTCCTGCTCCCCAGCTTGTCCCCGGCTCCCTGTGCATCTCAGGACCTGGGAAGGGAGCAGGGAAAGCTGCCAAGATCCAGGGCACTGCCCCAAAACCACAACACTTTGCTTCCCTGGAGCTAACACCAGCTTCAGACAGGGCATCTTCTCCTGCCCAGCCCTGCCCTGCCACCCACCTGCATCCAAAGGGTGCACTCAGTCCCAGCAACCATTCCCAGTGTCCAACTCCAGCAGCACCCAGCCCTGGCTGGGGGTTCCAAAAGGCTTCCTGACAACCCTGTTCCTCTTGCCACATCACCCCTGGGGCTGACAGGAGGCCCCAGTGCAGCCTGTTTGCAAACTGGGTCAATCTTCAGGAAACACCTTGGAAATGTTTCCTGGGAGGCCAAGGCTGCTGCCCCCCTCCCCACCCCAGCTGCCAAAAAGACCTCCAAGACCTCAGATCCCAGCAGCTGAGGTTCACATGAAAAGAGAAACCAAGAGATGAGAGCTCCTTATAAAGCTGTACAGTAATAAATAAGTTAGTGAGGTGCTCATTCCTTTCAAGACTTCTTTTTTCTTCTTGGGTCTTTGACCTTCCTCTAAGGTGCTTGTCACCCAGATGTGACAAATCACAGCCTGGCAATGTCAGATGGTAGGGGGTGGGGAAAGTGCAATTAGCTTTTCAATGTTAGAATAAAGAGAAAAGGCTCCAGAGCCACTGAAGGCATCAGCAGCTTCTTCAGAGAGCTATCAAAAGTGCAAGAACTCCAGCCCCAGCCTCCCTGTTGGGGAGAGCTGAGCTGCAAAGCTGAGCTGCAGGTAGAACCTAACCTTGGAAAACCTCAGCCCCATGGATTGGTGTCTGTAGAAAACAGCTGTCAGATGGCACTGGGCATCCTCTGTGCCCAGCCCTGGGTGTGCTGCACCCAGGCCTGGTGTCCCCAGCATCAGGAGGACACAGAACTGATGGAGTCAGTCCAGAGGAGGGCACAAAGATGAGCCAAGGGCTGGAGCAGCTCTGCTGTGAGCACAGGCTGAGGGAGCTGGGGGGGTGCAGCCTGCAGAGGAGAAGGCTCCAGGGGGACCTCAGAGCTGCTGCCAGTGCCTGAAGGGATCCTGTAGGAAGGCTGCAGAGAGACTTTTGCTGAGGGTGTCTAGAGACAGGCCAAGGGGGAATGGTTTGGAGCTGAGGCAGAGCAGGGTTAGACTGGAGCTGAGGAAGAAGATCTTTAGTATGAGGGTGGTGAGAGTCTGGCACAGGCTGCCCAGGGAGGCTGTGGCTGCCTCCTGCCTGGGGATGTTCAAGGCCAGGTTGGATGAGACCTTGAGCAGCTGAGCCTAGCTGAGAGGTGTCCCTGGGCATGGTTGGGAGGTTGGAGCAGGTTGGAGCAGATGAGCTCTGAGGTCCTTTCCAACCTGAGCCATTCCAGGATTCAATGAAATACATTTGAGAAAGGGGGAAAATAAATAAATAAATAAACAAACCCCCCCATATATATAAAGAGAACAAAAAGTTGTCATCTTTAGGTTTCCCCCCCCTTGAGAGTGTCCCTTGGGACAGGGCTTTGTGCAGACACAGCAGTGAGATTTTTCACACCCCTTGTGGAGCAGGTTTCCAATCCATTTCTCTTCCTCATTTTCTCCTGGACATGGAGATTTGATTCTCCCTCACAGCCTGACTAGCAGAGGTGTCTATTTTAGGCAACACCAGAGGTTTTGGGAAGCTGAAGAGCAGGAAAAAAAAAAAAAAGCTTAGAGTCCTATGGGCTCAGCTTAGAAAGAGAAGGGGGGGAAATATAATAAAATCCTCTAATTAAAGCCCTCAGGCTGAAACTCTGAGCAGATTTACCTAAATGGACTTCAAATGATGTCCCTAATACATGAATTAAGCTAAAAGCAGGCTCTAGAGCCCCAGGCATTTGTCTGCAGACCCTGGATGGCTCACACCAGAGCTGGGCTTTGGCTGCCTGATGGAAATGATTATTCAAGGGCTGACTCTGACACCCCAAAATTCAAAACCTGGGCCCAAAGCTCCAAGCAAGAAACAGGATTTTAAATTTATTATTAATTATTCTTATTTTTTTTTCCCCTCCTTTCACTAGATCTCTTTGCTTCTAATTTTTCAGCTTTGGGAAGCAGTTCAGCTGAGAAAATCCTGAAGGATGGGACAAAGATGTGGAAGATTTTCTGGTTGGGGAGCAGGAGTTGGGTGTGTGAAGGGGCAATGCTGTGGCTTAATTTGAATTAAAAATGACAAAATCTGGTTCCAAAAGCTGCAAGGAGTGGGTCTGTGTGCTCCCAAACTTCCAGTCCAACTGTTCAGCCTGAACCTTTGCTTTGGCCATCAAAGGCTCTTGGGAATGATTTGGGGGTTGAAAGCAACACCAAGAGGCCAAACCTGCCCAGGCCACAGAAGGCAGGAGGCATCCTGGAGGGATTCTGCCTGAGCCATGTGGGGAGTGCAGAGGGATGAGGAAACCTCATGGGGCTGCTGCCTGGCACAGGGCACTCCCCAACCCCACCAGGGCTGGGCACAACACCACAACATGGCAACGGCTGCAGCAGTGAAAGGAAACCTTCTGCCAAGCCCATCCTCCATCCGTGCCCCCAGCAAGGCTCCCACTGCTCTCCAAGACAAAGGCTCTCGGTCCTGTGGAGCAGGACGCAGAGCACAGGGCAGTCTGTGCCACACACCAGGGTGCCAGGGACCAGGCAGCTCCACTACTTGCTGTTGGGGGTCTGCTTCTCCTGCGCTGGCCGCTTGTGCTTCTGGGCAACCCCGTAGGGGACGTGGGCAGCGACGGTGCCCAGCTCCTTGGCTCCCTCCACGTGGAACATCTGGTCATCGAAGAAGATGTGGGGCCTGATCTTCCTCAGCAGGGGGCCCTTGGGAGCCCCTGCCAGGAACAAAGCTTCGTCGGTCTCCAGGCCCCAGCTGCGCAGAGTCTTTAGGGCCCGGGCACCTGAGCTGGCAGCGCTGCGGGCGGTCACCAGGTAGGTCCGGATGGGACACTCCATCCTCAGCCCCTTGGAGTAGAACTTCTTCTGCAGCTTGCCCAGGGCCTCCAGGAAGCCCTTCAGGGGGCCCTGCCAAAAGCAAGGAGAAACCAGCACTTTGCACACCTCCAACACTACTCCTTCCTCCAGGGTGCCAGCAGAGCTGGGCACCTTGCTTAACCCCACTGTAAACCCCCAAAGGTGCCAGCAAGGAGCCAGCAACCATCACTGGGTGGGCAGGCAGGACTGGGCTGCTGTGCCACCCCACCCCACGCTCTGGCCCTGGCTTCTCCTCAGAGCTGAGAGCATCCCTGTGTGAGCTGCCACTGTGAGCCCCCAAAGGTGCCAACAAGGAGCCAGCCACCATGACAGGGTGGGCAGGCAGGACTGGGCTGCTGTGCCACCCCACCCCACACTCTGCATGCCAGTCACTGACTTCTCCTCAGAGCTGAGAGCATCCCTGTGTGAGCTGCCACTGTGAGCCCCCAAAGGTGCCAGCCAGGAGCCAGCCACCACCACCGGGTGGGCAGGCAGGACCAGGCTGCTGTGCCACCCCACCCCACACTCTGCATGCCAGTCACTGGCTTCTCCTCAGAGCTGAGAGCATCCCTGTGTGAGCTGCCACTGTGAGCCCCCAAAGGTGCCAGCCAGGAGCCAGCCACCACCACTGGGTGGGCAGGCAGGACTGGGCTGCTGTGCCACCCCACCCCACGCTCTGCATGCCAGTCCCTGGCTTCTCCTCAGAGCTGAGAGCATCCCTGTGTGAGCTGCCTCTCTCCCAAGGGCATCTCTCTGGCCTCACCCCCCGCAGTACCTGTGCCAGAGGCTTGTTCTCGTGAGTCTTTTCGTGCTCAAAGAACATGTCCAAGCCGTGAGCCTTCACGATCTGCTCCGACTCGTCGGAGAAGAGCACAGCGTCGCCGTCAAACGCCACCCGCAGCTGCCTCTCTGACACCTCCAGGTCCTTGCTGGGGCTGAAGATGGTAGCTGCAGCAATCCCTGCGGAGGGAGAGCAGGAGGTGAGAGGCGGCAGCTACCCGAGGACCCGGTCCTGGAGCTTCTTCACCGAGGAACAGAGAGCACAGAGCAGGCTGGAAGCAAACGCCGCAAGGAAACGCAGGCACCCAGCAGAGCTTGCCCCAGGGCCAGCACCGAACCCCCAGGTGGCCAAACCTCCCTTGACACACAAGAATTCATGGGGCAGAGCTGTGCCTTTGCCCCTGGGAGAGCTGTGGAGCTTGAAGAAAGCTTCACTGCTGCAGAAACGAGAGGCCCCTTGGAACTGGAGTGAGTTGCCCAGGGAGGTGGTTGAGTCACCAGCCCTGGATGTGTTTAAAAGTCATTGGGATGTGGTGCTTGAGGAGGTGGTTTAAGGATGAACTTTTGTGGGGTAGGGATAATAGTTGGGCTTGATGATCCTTGGGGAGTCTTTCCCAACTGGAATGTTTCTGTGATTCCTTAGAGCACCAGGGAAGGGATGTGGGATGAGGCAGATGCCAGCAGGATCTGCAGGAGGNTTCACCGTGAGGATGGTGAGACCCTGGCACAGGTTGCCAGGGAGGTGGTGGAAGCCTCATCCCTGGAGGTCTTTGAGGCCAGGCTGGATGTGGCTGTAAGGCAGATCCCAGCAGATCTGCAGGAGACATAACTGTGTAGGGCCAGGGACATCAGAGCTCTGGCTCCTGGCAACAAGTTCCCCAAGGGCTTCAAGTTCCCCTCACTGCCCTCTCCCCCCACAAGCTGGACCCCAGACTCACCCTCTTCAATGGCCCCACTCACTTTCTCGGCGTCGGAGGAGAGGTAGAGGTTGGTGTGGTAAGCCTTGAGGTAACAGATGGGGCTGTTCCCTCCTGTCATGCAGAACCTCTCGATGAAGAGCCCTGGGGGCAGAGGGACCCCCAGGTGAGCCTGCCTGTCCCCCAGCAAGCTGTGGTGCTGCTCCCCTCTGCTTTCCCGAGAGTCGAGAGGATGGGAGGGGCATTTGAATCCTGCTGTTCAACAGCATGGCCACAGCTGGAGAGCATCCTCATCACCTGCCAACATCCACTGCAAGCCCAGGACATTTGGGAGAAATGGTCTCAGGATGTGGTTTGGAGAAAGAGACAGGAGAAAAAGTCTCCTTACCTCAGCCAGCAAGTCAAGGGAGGGGACTCTGCCCCTCTGCTGAGACCCCCCCTGCAGTGCTGGGGCCAACTCTGGAGTCCTCAGCACAGCACAGGCAGGGACCTGCCAGAGTGGGGCCAGAGGAGTCCACAGCAGTGCTGGAAGCACTCTGCTGGGAGGCCAGGCTGAGAGAGCTGGAAAAGAGAAGGCTCCAGAGAGACCTTCTGGTGGCCTTTCAGTGCTTAAAGGGGTTGGTAGGAAAGCTGGGGACAGACTTCTGAGCAGGGTCTGTTATGACAGGACAAAGGGTGATGGTTTGAAACCAAAAGAGGGAGATTCAGGCTGGAGGGAAGGGAGAACTGTTTTGTTCTGACAATGGTGAGACCCTGTCCCAGGTTGTCCACAGCATGTGGGAGCTGCCCCATCCCTGAAACCATTCCAGGCCAGGCTGTTTGGGGCTCTGAGCAACCTGCTCTAGTTGCAGATGTCCCTGCTGACTGCAGGGGGGCTGGACTGGATGACCATCAAAGGTCGTCCCAACCCCAGCCCACAATTCTAGGGTCTTGCTGCCAACCAGTAGCACTCTGCCCCCCAGCCCCCTGGCAAAGGGCAGCTTTGCTCTCAGCTTACCATAGTGGTTGATGCTGTTGATCAAGCGGACCCCAACCTGGGCATGGTTGTTGGTCATGAGGACGATGTCGAAGAGCTCCTCACTGTCAGGGTAGAGCTCACGCAGCTGCATGTTCACTGCCTCTAGTGCCTGCAGCACCCCGGGGAGGGGGGAAGGGAGGGGAGGGTGTCAGCAAGCCCTGGATTGGCCCTGACAACCTCCTCACCCAGCAAAATGCTTCTGTGCACCAACCCCAAGGAGCTGGCCCAACCCCAGCTACACCCTGAGCCAAGCTGACATCAGCAAGCAGCATCAGCTGGGAAAAGATGATTGATCTGGAGGGGAGGGGGTGAAAAAATCCCAAACCAGCTACTCCTCTATTTTCAGATACAAAGGGTTCCAAGTTTTCATCTGCAGATGTGAATAAATTAGCTCCAAGCTCCAGAGAAGTGGTTTTGTGAAGCAATCAGAGGCAGAGCAAAGGCTCTCCCCACCAACTGGATTTGTTTGTTCACTGGGAACAGGCAAGAGATGGCTTCAGTGGGAGCCAGCAGACAAAACTTCTCTCAGAAACAAACAAAAAAAAACAACCAAAAAAACCCCAAAAACTTTCTCAAAGGTTGAAATGCTTCATTTCAGCACCTCGAGATCAGCAAGTGGCTGACACTGCAGCAACCCAGAACTCAGCCAGCTTGGAAGAATAAATCAATCACAATGAAAAGAGAGGAGAGATCCCCACAGGGAGACTTGAAATCTGAGCCACAGAGATGATTCTCCCCAGTTCTGGGGTTTGGTTGCCAGCTCAGTGTTTCCTCAGTCCTGGAAGAAGCACATCACTTGCCAGGAGGTTTGCTTGACCTCTCTTTGCTCCATGGCCTCATCCCTTCTGCCAGTGCTGCTCATTTCCCATCCCCTCCCCACAGCACTCTCCAGGAGCACAGAGCAGATCCAGATCACAGAATGTCAGGGGCTGGAAGGGATCTCCAAAGCTCATCCAGTCAACCCCTCTGCCAGATCAGGATGTCCTAGAGCAGATCACATAGGAACACACCCAGGCAGATTTGGAATATCTCCAGAGAGGGAGACTCCACAGCCCCCCTGGGCAGCCTGTACCAGGACTCTGTCACCCTTACAGGGAAAAAAAAAAAAATCCTCCTTGGGTTTAAATGAGACTTCCTATGCCTCAGCTTCCACCCCGTGCCCTGTCACTGGGCACCACCCAGCAGAGCCTGGCCCCAGCCTCCTGCCACTCACCCTGCACATCTTTATAACCATTGCTGAGGTCACCTCTCAGCCTCCTCTCCTCCAAGCAGCACAGCCCCAGCTCCCTCAGGCTCTCCTCCTAGGAGAGATGCTCACCTTGACGAAGGGGAAGGCAGCCCCAGGGAGGAAGGGCTCATTCTCATGGTCCAGTTGGTACTTCACATAGGCCTCCACCCCTTGCTCAGTGTAAATCTTCTGCTCCTCCTCCATGCGGAAGAGTGCCCGCGAGGACACGGCGATGGTGATGGCGTTCTCGGGCTTCGGCTGCACGGGGAGGGGCAGAGAAGTTAGGGGGGGGAAGGCAGTTGGAAGGTAGTTGAGGGAGAAAAGAGTGTTGGGGGAGAATCATAGAATCGGTCAAGGCTGGAAGGGACCTCAAAGAGCATCCAGCTCCACCCCCCTGCCATGCACAGGGACACCTCCACTAGAGCAGGTTGCTCACAGCCTCATCCAGCCTGGCCTGAAACACCTCCAGGGATGAGGCTTCCACCACCTCCCTGGCAACCTGTGCCAGGCTCTCCCCACCCTCATGCTGAACAACTTCTTCCTAACATCCAATCTGAATCTACCCACTTCTAGTTTTGCTTCATTCCCCCCAAGTCCTACCACTGACAGCCTGAAAAGTCCCTCCCCAGCTTTCTTGTAGCCCCCTTCAGATACTGAAAGGCCACAAAAAGGTCTCCTCAGAGCCTTCTCCTCTCCAGACTGAACAGCCCCAAGAAGAAGGTAGTTGGAGGAGCAGATGAGGAGGCAGCCCTGCCCCCCAGCTCTGCTGCCCAAGGAGGCATTTGCTAAACTTCAACATGAAAAGCCTCAGGGTGGGTGACACCTCCACAATAACCTGGAAGGCAGCAGGGTCAGCTGCAACCCTGATCTGCAAACCCTTCCATGGGTGATGCAGCATCCCCACGAGCCTGAGACACCCAAGAGCTTTTCTCTGCTGTTTACACCATGCCCAGGCCCTCCCACACCNTGGCACAGGCTGCCCAGGGAGGTTGTGGAGCACAGAATCACCCAATGTGATCTTTCAGAGGGCTGGGCTGTCCCTGCCTGTCCATCCTGTCCTGCTGAGCCTAGAGATGGACCCAGGGTCAGGATAGGACCTTCCAACCTTACCATTCTATGATTCTATGATCCCCTGAGGGGGGAGCATCCCCTGGGTGAATCCCCTCAAGCCCTGCCCTGCTGCCAGGACTCACTGCTGGGGACAGAGCTCCTGTCCCATTAACCTTGCTTGGGCTTTGCTGTTCCTGGGAGCAAGGAGTTGTGCCTGGCCCTCAGCAATGAAGTTGTTCTCAAGCTTACAAGTGAGTGCTGAGGATTAGCACCCCTCTGCCCTCGGGTGGGTGGGGACAAGAGGAGGTTGACTTTCCTGGTGTCCCCTCGCTCGCTGCCAAGCCCCCCCTGGTTGACTGGAGTGGATTTTGGCTCAAACTCTGCAACATTAATAATAATGACTCATAAATCACTGCCTGCACCACCTGTTTGTCATGTTTCCACCCACAAGAACTCTATCAAGTGTTTTTTTTTTCTGAGCTGAGCTGGCAGGGGTTGTTTTGGCACATCTGGACAGCATCGTGGGAGCATGGACCTGGCCCAGCTGTAGTCTCTGTTTGGTTTTTTTAATCCTGGCTTGGGAGGGAGGGAATCAGCCACACAAATTCCTCCTGTGTGGGGCTGAGGGCTTCTCCTGGGGTAGCACCACCTGGGGCTNGCAGCCCTCTGAGCATCTTGGTGGCCTCCTCTGGACTGGCTCCAACACTTCCATGTCCTTCCTGTGCTGGGGGCTCCAGAACTGTCCCCAGGAGCAGTTTCAGTCCACATCCTCTCTGGGTGCCC
Source organism: Ramphastos sulfuratus (assembly GCA_013399055.1). NCBI lineage: Eukaryota > Metazoa > Chordata > Aves > Piciformes > Ramphastidae > Ramphastos > Ramphastos sulfuratus. The sequence goes on along the minus strand of WBNM01017226.1, from coordinate 46,504 downwards.
CTCCACGGGAAGCCTGTGGAATCCAGGCCAGCAGCACCTTGCCCTCAGCTCCCCAGTGGTTTCCAGGATCCTCCTGTAGCACCTTGCCCTGTGAGTCATCCTCCAGCGATGCTGTTTGCCCAGGGGCAGGAGGGCACCTTTGCCAGCTGCTCTGCACGCCCAGGTGCTCCAAAGTTCAAGCTCCCACCCTGCCTAGGGCTGAGCTTTACCTAATGAGCAGCCTGGCAAGACCAAGGTGCCCCATTCACACCGGAGACATTTGCTCCCCACAGGGCTGGGCTTGCCCTGGGGCTCGCTCTGCCCCCAACCCAGCCCCACCGATCCTGCCCAGCAATGAGTCAGGGGCAGCCCCCAGCCCATTCCCAGCACCACACCCACCCTGCCAGCGGTGCCAGGAGCCAGCCCTGCAGCACGGTGGGTCTCAGACGCCTCCCCCAGGCTGCAGCAGTACCCAAAATCCCCAGCAAGGAGGTCAGCAATGAGCGATGAGAAACAGGCAGAGATTAGCTGCAGCTGAGAACACCTCTGGGGCCCAGAGGGATCCATACCCACAACACCTGCAGAGAAGCAAAGTCCTGCTTGGAAGTAGCTCTCTTGAGGAAGGAGGTGAACAACCCTCAGGACATGCAGGAGCAGCCAGGGTCAGGGAGAAGCTGCTCAGTGACAGCAGCATCCCTGCCATGGGTGACCTGCAGCCAGCTCTCCATCTTCCCTTCAGCTACCCAGTGGGTGTTAGCTATTAACTTGTCATGGGCCACACCTGGGCACTCCCCCTCATTAATTAGTAACTCTGGTGTCATGGGCCATTTATTAGCTGAAAATATTAATAACTATTAAGGGTCTGAGGACATCCAGCCCTTAGCCTTCAGCAAGGAGCCCTGCTGCTCCTGAGTCCTTGCAGCACGGGGTTAGGGATGCAGGCATGGAGGAGAGCTGCTGGCTGCTTGCTCCCTACTCCTGGTTGCTGATGGACCCCAGGGCAGAGCATCCTCTACAAGCCCTCCAGAACATCCTGAGAAGGATGCCAGAGAAGGGTGAGAGGGGAATCTTATCAGTGTCTGATACCTGAGGGGTGGGTGTCAGGATGAAGGTGCCAGGCTCTTTTCAGTGGTGCCCACTGATAGGACATGGAGCAACAACAGCTACAAGGTGGACCCAGGAGGTTCCACCTCAACATGAGCAGAAACTTCTTTGGTGTGAGGGTGCAGAGCCCTGGAGCAGGCTGCCCAGAGAGGTTGTGGAGTCTCCTCCTCTGGAGGCTTTCCAAACCCACCTGGAGGTGTCCCTGTGTGTCCTGTTCTGACAGGGAGGTCAGACTGGATGACCTCCAGAAGTCCCTTCCAACCCCTAACATTCTGTGATTCTCCACTGCCAGCCCTGCCAGGGGATGTCCAGCACAGAAAGTAGGTCAGCAGCACTCAGAGCACAGAGCCATGGCCAAGGAGGTGAGAGGTGCTTGGAGGGGTGTCAGAAATTAAGCCAAATTGGGTGCCCAACCTGCATCTCTATCCCCACTGAGCACACACCTTGCACCCATGCACAGGCACCTTACACAAGGGCAGCAGGCTGCTCAAGGTCCCTTCCCTGCCATTTAAAGGCAGCAGCCTCCAGGAGGTTAATTTAAGAGGTAATAAACCCAGCAATAAAAATAACTGTGGGCTCAGGGCACTGCTCCCTGCCCCAGCCTCAGCTGCCTGCAGGCTGGGAAACCCAGCTTGGGGAATGGGACCTGCCCCATCCTGTTTGCTCCTGCCAAGGAAGATTTGCACCTTTGGAGAGTTTGGTGCAGGAAAAGCCTCCCCTGGGTTGCTTGTGCAGCTCCCAGCCAGGCTGGAGGAGCTGTGCTGCTCTCTGGGAACTGCTGACAGCTCAGAAACCCAAGCAGCTCTCTGCTCCGTCAGGAAGGAGCTGCAGCTTGACAGTGCTTTGAAGTGGAGGTTTTGTTTGGAAGCTCTCCCTCCTCAGGGGTGTTTGGATGCTTCTCTGAGCCCTCTAGCACTGCAGGTGAGCAGCACTACACTCCAAATGGGCTGGGAAGCAAGTCACAGGGCTACAGGAAGCACAGCACCTCAAATGCTCCAGTGGGAGCACACAATCAGGCAGGGTTGGAAGGGACCACAAGGATCAGCCAGTTCCAACCCCCTGCCATGGGCAGGGACACCTCACACTAGCTCAGGCTGCCCACAGCCTCATCCAGCCTGGCCTGAAACACCTCCAGGGATGAGGCTTCCACCACCTCCCTGGGCAACCCCTGCCAGGCTCTCCCCACCCTCATGCTGAACAACTTCTTCCTAACATCCAGTCAATCTCCCCATTTCCAGCTTTGTTTCATTCCCCCCCCAGTCCCATCCCTACCTGCCAGCCTAAAAAGTCCCTCCCCAGCTTTCCTGTAGCCCCCTTCAGATACTGATCAGGCTTTGGGCAACCCAACAAACCTCACTTTGCCTTGGAAGTTCACAGCCTGGGGGAGAGATCCTTCATTTTGAACAGGAAAGGTGTCCATGGGAGAGGGATGTCCTCATCAGGTTGTGTTTGGTGCCACAGGTTGTTGTGGAGCCTGCACAGCACCCCCAGCCCAGCCTCCTGCTCCGGGGGACACAGCCTCAAGCTGTGCCAGGGGAGGTCTAGGCTGGATGTTAGGAGGAAGCTCTTGACAGAGAGAGTGATTGGCATTGGAATGGGCTGCCCAGGGAGGTGGTGGAGTGCCCATCCCTGGAAAGCCTGGATGGGGCACTCAGTGCCATGGTTTGGTTGATTGGCTGGAGCTGGGTGAGCTTGGAGGCCTCTTCCAACCCACTTGATTCTATGATGGGTTTGGGCAGTCTGGATGACAAAATCTGCTTTACCCTCAGAGCAGCACCCAAGGGCACCTAAAGCTCACCCAGCACAGGCCCAGGAAGCAGCTGTGGGGCTCTGCCCAGCTGAATCAAACCAGATCTGCTGCCTGGGGGTTCACTGTGAGCTCCTCTGCTTTCTGTCCTTCCCGTGGGAAGGTCAAACCCAGCCCCATCCTGAACATCAAGCAAGAGCTTAGTGATGAGTGTAACAGAAGTGTCAGCAGGGAAGGTCCCATCCTGACCCTGGGTCCATCTCTGGGCTCAGCAGGACAGGATGGACAGGCAGGGACAGCCCAACCCTCTGAAGAGGAACATTCTGGCACTTCAGGACATGGTTCAGGGGCCCATGGTGGTGATAGGTCACCAGCTGGACGGCAGGAGAGCTCTCCCACCCAGAACAAGTCTGTGGTGGGCAGCTGGCCCATGAGGTCCAAACCCATCTCAGGAGCAGAAGTGACCTTCCCAGCAGGGTCTGGCTCTGTCAAGTCCAAAACTACCTCAAAACTTTGGGGGCTGAGTCTGGGGGGAAAGTCTGTTCCAGCAGTGACTGGAAAGGGCACGTTTTGCTTTGCAGCCCCAGCAGCTGGCAGGACTTTAAACCATCCTCCTAATCACTGTAAATCCTGAGCAGCCCCCCAGGGATTAGAGGCAGGCATTTGGAAATCTCACACGCTCCCAGGATGGGCAGTGGGGCTGTGTCCTCCCACCCAGGAGAGCTACCAGTGCCCACGGCAGCACCCGACCCCAGCAGCTTCACCCGGTGCCCACGGCAGCACCCGACCCCAGCAGCTTCACCCGGTGCCCGCGGCAGCACCCGACCCCAGCAGCTTCACCCGGTGCCCGCGGCAGCACCCGACCCCAGCAGCTTCACCCGGTGCCCGCGGCAGCACCCGACCCCAGCAGCTTCACTGCCAGCCCTGGAAGTCATCACTGGACTCCATTCTGCACCCCTTGATCCTTTTGCATTGCCTGGGGCTGAACCTGCTGGACCCACCTGGACAGCTCTGGCAGCTCAGGGCACTTCCCTGGATGCTGCAGAAGACCAAATCCTGGGGGCTGGAGGTGAATTTTTGGCGTGAGTTTGGATCACAGGAAGGGAAGCAGAGGGGACTTGCTCCAGGGGCAAGCACAGCTCAGAGCCCACCTAAAGCATTCCAGCAACAAAGCACCCCTGGGGCCCACATAGGTGCAGGGGACTGGAAGAGCAGGGGACAAGCAGGGTCCTAAAGGATTGGAGCCAGCATAAGGCCAACTCCCACCCACCCAGACCTTCCTGCCAGCACGGAGGCGACATTGGAGAGGGCTGGGGGACATTGCTGGCATTGCTGAAGAGTGAGAAGTCTCATCGCTGGCAGGAGTGGGCACGGCGGGAGCTGGAGGGGGCACGGCGGGAGCTGGAGGGGGCACGGCGGGAGCTGGGGCAGGGGAAGAGCAGAGAAGCCTGCAAAACGGGGAGCCCCCTGGGTTGCAGGAACACCCTGGTAACCCATTTCCCTGCCAAGAATGGGCACCCCCAACATCGCTGCCCCAAAACTCAGCCTGCCTCCTGCCACCCTACAGCCCAGCTCCAGGAGGGAGCAGCTCCCACGGCTCAGGTCTGGTTCCCCAGCACTATCTGCTCCTGCTGGCAGAGGTGGAGCAGTTTGGGAGGGTGGACAGACCTGGCACCTGCAAAGGCACAGGCAGATGGCAGCAAACTCCATTTGCCCATGCACTGGGAGCCTGGGGCAGCTACAAGCCCCCCGCTCCGGATCAGGTTAAAGTTCAGGGCCATGGCTGAGATGGTTTTGAGTTTTCCAGCCACATTATTTATACTGCAGAAAAGTGCTGGGCACTCATCCATCACGGGGTGGGACAGCTGCCTGGCAGGACAGGGCACCCAGCCTGTGTGTGAGGGCAGCCCAGCTTGCACCAGCAGAGGGGCACAAGGCTGGGCAGGCATCGTGGGTATCACAGAATTGTTTCAGCTGGAAAAGCCTTCTGAGATCATTAAATTCAGCCATCAACACCACCACAGCCATTAAACCATGTCCCCAAGTGCCACGGCCACACATTTCCTGAACAGCCCCAGGGGTGGTGACTCCACCACCTCCCTGGGCAGCCTGTTCCAGTCCCTGAGCACTCTTGCAGCAAAGAAATTGCTCCTAATGTCCAACCTAACCCTCCCCTGGCACAATTTCAGGCCATTTCCTCTCCTTCTGGACATCCTCCAGTGGATTCAAGCACCTGGATTTCAGCTCTGCCACTGGTTTGCTCCACAGGCAAGCCATGGCCCTGCCCTTGTGCCTCAGTTTCCCCATCTGGACACTGATGCCCAGAGATGGGCACTGAGCAGGCTGCAAGCAAAGGAAGAGGAGGAACCCAGGCTGACATGGGCAGGAAGCAGAAAGCATGGCATGAAAGACAACCAGGGTAGCATCTCACCACCAGGCCAGGCTGACCCCTTCCTCTGGGAAGGGCAAATAGTTGGCAGCAGGCACAAAACTGAAGCCTCAGCACCTCTAGCTAAAAAAACACAGGAGCTGCTCCGAGTTGGGGCCCACGGAGCAAGCACATGGCCATCAGCTCTCACTGGAGTGGGTCACAGGCAGAGCTTTGCCACCAAAGGTGCCAGCTGTGACAGGACCTCACCTGCACCTCTGCTGGAGCTCATGCTTCAGGGAGGAGGAGACCTGCAGCCCTGAGGATGGCTGTGCCTGGCTGGACTCAAGAGGCTGTGGGACCAGGACCAGCTCACCCCGGGACATGGCCCCCAGCCCTGCCAGGCTGCCAGCCCTGCGCTGCCGCAGCTGTTCCGAGATAGGACAGCACTCGACCCTCCGGCTCAGCCCCGGTTAGATAACACAGCCTCTACCTCTAATCTCCCGGAGCAGACGAGCCTGGCACGGGTGGCTGCAGGCTGTGACACTTCACTGCTTGGGATTCAGCCCCCCCAGCTGTCCCATTGCTCTGCCACAGCCACCCCTCTGGTGCCCAGCAGGGCCTCCCACCTTGGCACGGGGGGCAAGCAGCAGGAAGGTGCTCTGCAAGGATACCTCAACCCAAGAGGAACACCCCAAGGACCTGCAGGAACCCCNAGGTTGTCGTAGAAAGCCTTGGCCTCGTCCCACGGCCGCCCCGCTTCTCCCGGGGCACCGGCCGTGCCCGGCGGCTCCATAGCGCGGCGGGTCCGGGGCACCGGCGGCTGCGGGCACTGCGGCGGCTCCGGGTGTCTGCGGCGACGGCTCCGGGGCACCGGCGACACCGAGGAGCTGCGGGCACGGCGGCGGCTGCGGGCACGGCGGCAGGTCCGCACGTACCGGGAGCTCCCGGAGCCGCTGCCGGGCCGGCGGAGCGTGCTTTATAAGGCATCCCATGAAGCTCCGGGGTTTCAGCCCACCGGGACACGGTTTAACCTCTTCGGGACCGAGCCCGCCCCGCCGCCGTCTCTCCTCCGTTACCGCATTCCCGCCCCCGCCCCGACCTTCCCTAACTGCCGAGTGCGAGGAGAGGAGATGAGGGTGCGAGAACTCCGCAGGCGCTCCGGGGCAGAGCCAGCCCCGGGAGGACTCCTCCAAGCCCCTGGGAGAGAAAGGAAGGGGCTGGAGGCAGGAAGGTGCCATCAGCAGAGTGGGTAGAGGAGCAGCAGGGAACAGGGTACCCATGGGGGTCACTCGGTCACTCTCGGCCCAAAAGCACCGAAGGTCGGTGGGGTTTGTCTATCCTTGCAAGACGCAGGGTGGCACCGATGCCAGGGCACTGGGCAAGCTGAAAGGGCACAGAGGTGGTCAGCAGGAGGAGCTGGGGGAGAAGTGGCTGCCTGGTGGGTCACGACTCTGCTGGCACCCAGCTCCCTGCCAGGGTGACCTGCACCTTGAGCTGGTGAATGGAGTGAGTGTGGGCATCAGTTAAAGCTCTTCACCAAACCTTTCCCCCACCCGTGCTGGTGAGATGGAGCCCAGCACAGGGAGGTGGTGCTGAGGAATATGATTTAGCACCAGGCTTGGCAGAGTTAGAGAATGGTTGGACTCAGTGACCTGATCTTAAAGGTCTTTTTTTTTTTGACTAAAATGATTCTGTGATTCTATTCTACAATTCATATCTCGGGCTGAAAGCTGCACCCTGACCAGAGGAGCCCCAGATGCCCTTGGGGACAAGGAGGTGAACCCCAGAGCCACAGACTGGTCAGCCAGGAAGGGCCAAGTGATGGAGGACTTCATTTTGTCTCACCAAGCACAGGGCAGCACCTGGGAGGAAGCTGCAGAGCAGCACCAAGGCCAGCAGAAGGGTTTTGTGCAAACCTCTCTGCCAGCAGCTAAAGACCAACCTCTCCCTATGGACCAGAGCCTCGGGGACAGCCTCCTGGACAAGGCCAGGCCAGCATGGCAGCCAAAGCCAAGGTGAAAAGCTCTCCACCAATGACACTCCTAAAAATACACCCACTGCCATGGCCTTGGCTTGAGCCCATCTCTGTGCTCAGGTGCTGGCTGCTGCAGGACAGATGAGATGCTGGGGATCTGCAGGCTGGAAGCCNGCGGCGGGGGGGGGGGGGGGGGGGGGGGGGGGGGGGAATCCAGAAAGACCTCAGGCAATCAGAGACAACCCGAGGATGCCATGGAGGAGTGGAGGCACCTGGAAAGCCCCAGAGCTTCCCCAGGGATCCGGGTGGCACCTGAGTGGCAGCAGGGGGTGCCCCAGAAAAAACAGAGCCACCCAGGGGGACCTCAGAGCACCCAGAAGAGATGGAGCACCCAGAGAGCTCCACGGAGGAACCCAGAGGAGATGAAGTAGACAGGAGAGCCCCAGGGCACCTGGAGAGAGCCTTGAGGACACAGAGGAGATGCGGCAGGCACGGGGAGGCACACAAGGAGCTGTGGCACCCAGAGGGGTTGGTTCCCCTCCGGGCTGGGGAGCGCTGCCCGGTTCGGCGCCTCGGGGGTCTCACCGATTTGGGTTTCTTCTTGGGGGCGAGGTTGTCGTAGAAAGCCTTGGCCTCGTCCCACGGCCGCCCCGCTTCTCCCGGGGCACCGGCCGTGCCCGGCGGCTCCATAGCGCGGCGGGTCCGGGGCACCGGCGGCTGCGGGCACTGCGGCGGCTCCGGGTGTCTGCGGCGACGGCTCCGGGGCACCGGCGACACCGAGGAGCTGCGGGCACGGCGGCGGCTGCGGGCACGGCGGCAGGTCCGCACGTACCGGGAGCTCCCGGAGCCGCTGCCGGGCCGGCGGAGCGTGCTTTATAAGGCATCCCATGAAGCTCCGGGGTTTCAGCCCACCGGGACACGGTTTAACCTCTTCGGGACCGAGCCCGCCCCGCCGCCGTCTCTCCTCCGTTACCGCATTCCCGCCCCCGCCCCGACCTTCCCTAACTGCCGAGTGCGAGGAGAGGAGATGAGGGTGCGAGAACTCCGCAGGCGCTCCGGGGCAGAGCCAGCCCCGGGAGGACTCCTCCAAGCCCCTGGGAGAGAAAGGAAGGGGCTGGAGGCAGGAAGGTGCCATCAGCAGAGTGGGTAGAGGAGCAGCAGGGAACAGGGTACCCATGGGGGTCACTCGGTCACTCTCGGCCCAAAAGCACCGAAGGTCGGTGGGGTTTGTCTATCCTTGCAAGACGCAGGGTGGCACCGATGCCAGGGCACTGGGCAAGCTGAAAGGGCACAGAGGTGGTCAGCAGGAGGAGCTGGGGGAGAAGTGGCTGCCTGGTGGGTCACGACTCTGCTGGCACCCAGCTCCCTGCCAGGGTGACCTGCACCTTGAGCTGGTGAATGGAGTGAGTGTGGGCATCAGTTAAAGCTCTTCACCAAACCTTTCCCCCACCCGTGCTGGTGAGATGGAGCCCAGCACAGGGAGGTGGTGCTGAGGAATATGATTTAGCACCAGGCTTGGCAGAGTTAGAGAATGGTTGGACTCAGTGACCTGATCTTAAAGGTCTTTTTTTTTTTGACTAAAATGATTCTGTGATTCTATTCTACAATTCATATCTCGGGCTGAAAGCTGCACCCTGACCAGAGGAGCCCCAGATGCCCTTGGGGACAAGGAGGTGAACCCCAGAGCCACAGACTGGTCAGCCAGGAAGGGCCAAGTGATGGAGGACTTCATTTTGTCTCACCAAGCACAGGGCAGCACCTGGGAGGAAGCTGCAGAGCAGCACCAAGGCCAGCAGAAGGGTTTTGTGCAAACCTCTCTGCCAGCAGCTAAAGACCAACCTCTCCCTATGGACCAGAGCCTCGGGGACAGCCTCCTGGACAAGGCCAGGCCAGCATGGCAGCCAAAGCCAAGGTGAAAAGCTCTCCACCAATGACACTCCTAAAAATACACCCACTGCCATGGCCTTGGCTTGAGCCCATCTCTGTGCTCAGGTGCTGGCTGCTGCAGGACAGATGAGATGCTGGGGATCTGCAGGCTGGAAGCCAAGCCACACACCTCCCCACGTGCTGGAGCCAAGCAGGATGGGGTGAGCATGGCCAGGGTCACAGCCCAGAGCCCACACTGCTGCCCAGGAGCCCACGCTGCTGCCTGATTAACTACAGAGGAGTAGTTGAAGTTGGTGGTAGCTCCTTAGCAACAGCCACTGTCACTGCAGGCTGCTGCTGGAGAAGAAGGGACAGAGGAAAATATGTGTAGGGGAGATGGGGGTGGGAAAGAAAAGGCTGAGAGGAAGGACGAGAGCAGGTCCCAGCTGATGACAGTGACAGGATGGGGCCCAGCACAGAGCCACAGCTGCGGCCATGGCTGAAGGAAGGGCACAGCCAGAGTCCAGCTCCTGGCTGCCAACTGAACCCTATTTCCAGCACAAACCAGGGGTGTCTGATCCTTCCCATCCCCAAGAGATAACATCCCCCTTAGGGTTACACCTTCACCCATCTTCAAGACTCCCCAGGCTGAGTGAGCTCCACTGTGCTGTCGCCAAGGGCTTCTCCATCCCTTGGAGTGCCACAGGCTCAGCCACAAACAATGCCCAGGAGTGCAGTGCTGCCATCTCACTCTGCCCACAGCTGCAGCAGCCAGCTGTTCCCCAAGAAGCCATTTGGGGAGGAACATGACACACGGGGGACAGTTTATTTTCTCCATTAAAAAAATAGTTACCAACTCCACCATCTCCTGACAGACCACAGGCATCGACACCACAACGCACGGAATAAACACTCAAGTGTGACAACATTCCTGGCCTGGGGCAGGAGGGATGGAGGCAGCAGGCTGGGATGGGGGAGGATGGAGACAGATGTGTTTCTTGTGGCCTCAAAAGCTTTGCCAGGAGGCTCAGTGGGTGCAGAATCCAACAAGACCTCTCCACAGCCTCAATCTGGGACCCAGCAGTCCCCTCAGTAGTGCCACACACCAGGCATCAGGACATGCCTTCAACACCCAGACACCCAACCTTGTCCCAGGGCAGCCCAGAGAGTCAGATCTCTTCTGCTTTCAACTTGGGACCCCAAGCATCACCTCAATCCCCTGGAAGGTCAGAAACTCCACAGAACATCCAAGATGCTGCCAGGGCAGTTGTGGAGGTCACCACTTGCTCTGCCAGCTCACAGAGGTGATGGGGTGGAAGGTGGCTTCTGAGGTCAGCCACTGACCACATCCAGAAATAGACCTTGGACACTTCTGCTCTCTCTGATCAACCCTAACTGTTCCCAGCAGCAAAAGCAGGGGTGGAAAAACTAAAGCTGGGCAGAGGAAGCCAAAACTGAGCACTCAGGGAGGGTGCAGCACCCTGCTCCAGCTCCCCAGCACCCTGGAGCCAGTCCTCTGGCAGCCTTGCAGGGAAATACCAGAAGAGAGACCAGGGCCATGATCTGGGACCTCCCAGCCTCTCTGGAGGCATCACAAGCCTTGAGAGGGGATCAGCAGAAAGGGGAAAGAACTGGATTTGGTTTCAGTTAGGATCAGGGGATGGGCCAGACAGAGCAGTGAGGGGAAGCAGGGAATGTGGGAACAGTTGGCCCTGGGTCAGCAGGATGCTCACCACTGGCTGCAAGGAGTCCAGCTCCAGGATGGGAGAGGGTTGAGTTGAAGGTAACCTCAAGCCAGCAATACCCAGAGCAAGCTCTGCTACCCACCAAGGGAGAGCTGCAGCCCATGGACTGTGTGTGTCCAGGGCACAGGAGCTACCCAGGAGCTGCCCAGCTGGGAGTGGAGGCAGATGGGTGGCAGGAAGGATGGAGCAGGCACAGGGGAGACTTAGCAGAAGTTGGGGATGGAAACCACCACGGGGGGCAGAGGTTGGCTGCAGCCAGTCCAGCAGTGAGCCCCCCAGGCCTCTACTTCTGCATGTCACACTGCAGCAGCAGGACAATGGAGGGGTCACTCTTTGCTGCCTCCTTGAACTCCTCCAGGGAGATTTGATCATCCTTGTCCTTGTCCATCTTGGTGAAGATCTTGTCCACACGCTGCTGGGGTGTCAGCCCATCCTGGTTCATCCTCATCATGATCACAGTCCCCACCATCTTGTAAATGGCCTGGAGCAAGAAGGGAAGCAGAGTGGGAATGTTGGATGGGCAGAAGATCCCAGGGTGAGGCAAAGGGGACAGGATTGCTGCTCTGCTGGGGCTCAGCGAGCTGCTGGCATGAGCTGTGCTGCTGCACAGCTGCAATCAGGAGCAGATCAGGTACCTTTCAGGCAAGGCACTGGGGAGGAAAAATCATTCTTTGATGTCAAAAAAACACAAACAAACAAACAACAAAAAAAAAACAAAACCCAAAACAAAACAAAACCCAAGAGCTGTAAAAAGCCTTGGGAAAAAAAAAAGGAGGGAGGAGGACAGGGAGAAATGAGTCTACCCCTGCTGATTTTAGCCACTGGTACCTCAATGATCTCCAGCATCTCCAGGCGTGTGATCTTCCCATCCCCATCCAGGTCATACATCTCAAAGGCCCAGTTGAGTTTCTGGTCAAAGGTGCCCCTGGAGGTGACAGAGAGGGCACAGATGAACTCCCGGAAGTCGATGGTGCCGTCGCCGTTCTTGTCGAAGGTGCGGAAGGCGTGCTGGGCAAACTTGGAGGCATCTCCATAGGGGAAGAACTGCAGGGAGGGGAGAAGAGAGAGAGAGAAAAAAACAAGGAGGAGAAGCTCAGTGTGGAGTCTACACCCAAAGCAGCACCCCTGTGCCAGCAGGAGCAGGGTGCTCCAGCCCCACAGGCAGCACTTGGGTCCTCCGATAGAGCTTACCTTGATGTAGAGCTCCTGGAACTCCTCCAGGTTGAGGATGCCAGAGGGGCAGTCCTTGAGGAAGCCTTTGTACCACTGCTTGAGCTCCTGCTCACTGAACTCTGTGCTCCTCACCAGGTCATCCAGCATCTCTGGGGCCAGCTTGCTGCTGTGCTTGCCCATGGCTGCCCCTGGGAGGGAAAACACAGGGCTCCTGCACACCAGACACAGAGAGGGCTGGTGCCCCCTGTCCTTGCTGACCAGCCCTGTGTGCCTCTTCCCTGTGCTGGAGCTGATCCACCCAGCTGGTAGGTGCCCATGCACTGGAGCTGATCCACCCAGCTGGTAGGTGCCCATGCACTGGAGCTGATCCACCCAGCTGGTAGGTGCCCATGCACTGTCAAATGCCAGGACAGCGACCCTGGCACTGGGCACAGGCTCAGTGCCCATGCTCAGCTGTGATCTTTGCTGCTGGAGCTGTGCAGGAGCTGGTCCTGGGGCAGCCTGCAAATAGAGCCAGCAGCATAGAATGAATCATAGAATGGTTTAGGTTGGAAGGTACCTCAAAGACCATCCAGTTCCACCCCCCTGTCATAGGCAGGGACACCTCTTACTAGAACAGGTGGCTCAAGGCCTCATCCAGCCTGGTCCTGAGCACCTCCAGGGAGGTTGTGGAGCACAGAATCACCCAACGTGATCAAAGATCACGTTGGGTGATTCTGTGCTCCACAACCTCCCTGGGCAACCTGTGCCAGGGTCTCACCACCCTCAACCTGTGCCAGTGTCTCACTACCCTCCCTGCAAAGAATTCCTTCCTAACATCCAGTCTAAACCTCCCCTCTGCCAGTTCAAACCCATTCCTCCTCCTCCTCCTGTCATTACAAGACCTTGTCACTAGTCCCTCCCCAGCATCACCTCCAGTCCATCCCATCTCCAAGGCTGGCTCCTTTTGGACAGCAGAAAAAAAAAACAACACACAAAAATCAACTGAAGACTCCTCCTCACGTGGCCTTTACGAGGCCACAATCTCCAGCTGCCCTCTGCAAGGATGGCACCAAGAGGAGACAACACCAATCTGCCATCAAAGCAGGGAAACACCTCACTGGCACCACCTCAACATCCAGCCAGGCACAGCGATGCCCAGCTTGCTCCTAGCCAGCCCTTGGTGAGGATGAGCTCCCTGGCCAGGCTCCCCTCTGCCATGGGCTGCCCACAGTGCCCTGGTGCTCTGGCAAGCCCACAGCTGCGTGGGCAGGATGCGGAGCCGCTCTGATACACTCCGTGCCAGCTCCCACGCAGCCTTGGCTGCTGGCACTGCTCAGCCTGAGCAGCAGATGGTTTGCTGAGAGCTCCTGGAGCTCTGCTTTCTGTGGAGAAAGTTGAGTAGAAGTTCACCTGGAGCTCAACCAAGCTCTGTGTCCCTCCCAAGCACCTGATTTCCTGGCTGTGTGGGCTTGAGGGACACGGGGGGTACCCTGGGGTGGGCACAAGCCTCCCCTGGTAGCAATGGGAGGCTCCTCGCACTCCCAAGCCGATCCCACAGGCAGAAGCTGCTTCCTGCTCCTTCATCCCACCAGCATCTGTCACCGTCTGCTGCGGCAGCACTGAGTCCACCACCTCTCAGCAACCAGAGCTGAAGACAAGTCTGGATGCCCACGGAGAACACACTCAGCTGTGGAGCTACGTGAGTCCTCTTGGCACCGTGGTCTGGCTCTACCCTGCAGGGAGCAGCCGTTGCCCACCATGCTCCCTGCCCATGTCCTCCCACGTCTCCCACCAGCCATGCTGACAGGTGGGTGCAGCCTCTCAGCGTCTCAAGGAGCAGCTTTTCCACCAGGCAACAGCAAGGAGAAGCTGGAAGCACCACACCTTACCCTGCAAGCAAAGCCCTCAGAGAAGCCAGGACTCAGGAGGAGCATCCTTTGGACCACAGCCATCCCTCCCTCCCTCCCTCCCTCCCTCCCTCCATCCATCCTCCAATCTGGACAGGACCATGCCATGGGAGGGGACAGGAGGGACCAGAAGGGCCATGGCATGCTTGGCATGAACCTCCCGTCTCAAAGCGCCGCTATTATCCTCTGTTACTGGATGCTGGTGCCAACACAGGGCAGAGGGGGATCGCTACGGGTGTCCCCCACCCGGAGCTGGTGTCAGCCTCCAGCACCACCCGACGGATCGGCACCTGGGAATCGGCACGCGAGGGCCGCAGGGCCCGGCCCCGGGGCCTGGCTGGGGTGGCCGGGCTGGGGGCAGCAGCACTCGGGCGTGCGGGGGCTGCTCTGCCCACCGGGGAACGGATGGGGTAGCACCGGAGCACCGGCACCCGCCGGAACTGGCTGCCGGGATGAGTGCTGCTGCAGATATCTGCCCCGACGGCAGCTCCGCATCGGGGAACCAGCTCCCGGCGGCGGGGGGAGCGGCTCCCAGCCCTGACGGCCCTTACCTGTGGTACGGTGTGGGCAGGAGGTGGCTCGGCGGGGCCGGGCGGGGCACAGAGCCGGAGCCGGTGCCGGTACCGGAGGGGCCGCGGTCCAGCCCGCCGGCTCTGCCCGCGCCGCTTCCGCCCCTCTTGTAGCCGGGGGCCGCCTGCAAACTCCCCCCCAGCGCCGGCGGCAACGCTCGCCCGTTGGCTGGGAGCGCTGTCAATCAGCCGGGAGGGGCTGCGGAGGGGGTCGAGGTGGGATACTGGGGGGGTACTGGGATGCTGTGAAAGGAAATGGTACGGGAATGGTGGAGAGAGAAGGTAGAAGGGATGCTGGGACCAGGATGCTGGAGGAGGGTCGCAGGGGGGATGCTGGCAGGGGGATGTTGGGACCAGGATTCAGGGATGCTGCTGGCACTGCCTGGTCCCCAGTCCTGAGCAGACCCTCACTGTGCTCCTTGCTCCTGTTGGCCCTTTCTACTGCTGCTTCCCTGCTTCCTCCTCCTCACTCTACCCCACTCAATCACTTCTGCCCTCAGTCCCTGGTGGTGGCTGATACCAAAGCACCCCAAAATCCCCTTCCTTTGGTGTGCTTCAGCGGTGTCAGGGCCATGCTGCCTGCAGAGGGGTCACCAGGACACACCTCAGTGCTCAGTGCTTGGCAGAGCTGCAGCCGAAGGTGAAGGAGAAAGGATGCAGGAAACTGCTCTGATCTCCAGAACCAAACGTGGAGTGTTTCCATGGTGATCACTGGCAGCTCTTCACAGTGACCTTGGCCATCCCTCTGCCACTTCGGTGCCACCGGTGCCCATCTGCAGCAGCCCCTCTGCAGCTGGTGGCTACTGAGCACAGATGAAGTCTCCATCCAGGCAGGGCTAAGTCCCTATCCCAGTCGCCAGTGGGGCTGGGGGGCTCCATGGGGTGCTCTGCCCTGAGCTCAGATCATTCCCCTGCCCAGCTCTGCCCTGCTTTTGGGAACACCCAACCCTGGCTGTGGAGGTGGCTGCACGGAGCTGCGGAAACTGCCCCAGCTGGAGGAGGGGCAGAGCTGCTTCACAGAAACACAGCAATGTCTGTGGCTGTGCTTGTGCGGCAGGGCTGCAGGCAGCCATCGCCCACCTGTCCCACAGGCAGAAGGTCAGAGACTCCCCCCAGGGCTGGACGTGACCCCTGCCCAGGGCTGGATCCTCACCCAGGACGGGACAGTTTATCCCCACGCCTTTTAGGTCACTTCAGTAGCCTCCACCGAGCAGGTGCTGGGCACTCAGCTCTGTCTGGCCCCAAAGGCTCTCCGTGAGCACCCCCAGCCGTGCCAGCTGGGCAGCTTCACTGCCGCTTCTTACATGCTTAAGGAAAGAAGACATCAATTAGCACCGCTGCAAACTGCCTGCGCTCGGGGTGTGCAAAGGGGGAGGGGGGATGAAAAATTAATGAGGGCTTAATTGAAACGGCGTGGCTGCCAGGGCTGAGACTGGCACAGCTCAGCTCATGGGACACGGCGTGCCAAGGGGACGTGGGGCAGCTGCAAGAGAGGGGGAGGGCTGGGCTAGGGATGCCGTAGGGACGACAAGGGCAGCTGTGGGGTACTGGGGTGTGCAATGTTTTGGGGCCGTGACACCCGAAATCCTGACGCTGGGGACCCTTGTGTGCAGCTGGCCACACTGGTGAGCCCGAGCACGTGAGCTGGAGCACCTAGCTGAGCCCAGCACCCAAATGCGGGCACCCCAAGCCCCGACGTGAACCCAGACCCAGCTGAGCTGTGGGCTCTGACATTGCAGAGGGGACACCAGGTTGGCCCGGCCTGGGGGGACACACCAGCTCTGCAGACACCCCTGGCTCCATGGCAGCCCTTTGCTCCCCTCTCCTGCAGCAGCATCACCCTAGCTCCCTGTCCCGGGGTCCCTGGGGTTGCAGAGCTGCCAGGACCTCTCCGATTCCTAAACGCCCTCCTCCTCCAGTCACGCTGCCGATTGCAAAGGGCTGCAGCTTCCCCCAGTGGCTACGGCCTGCAGCAGCACAGCTCTGGGGGGTTGTGCCCCACGGCAAGGACCCCGCAGCCGCACACTGCCACTGCCTGGGGGCTGCTGGAGCTGGATCAGCCTCCCCCTCCCCAACACTGCTAGGAGCTGTGGGGAGCAGGAGTCGCCACTGCTCATCCCTGGGGCACTTGTCCCACTGCATGGCCAGACGGCAGGAGCTCAGCCAGCCCCTCTGCGACTCCTCCCCCCCCCAGCTTTCCTCTGCCTTGAGCACCCCCATGGCACGGCTCTGGGCGGCTCCATCACCCCGGGAGTCATCAGCCGGGCAGGGATGGGAAGTCCTGGGATGGACACATCCCTTCAGACGAGTTGCAGTGTTCACAACCACTGCAACCCCACAAAATCCTCCTTTTTGGTTTTTCTTTTCCAGTGACACAGCCACAGCAGGGGGCTGGTGGGTCGTGGGCACATGCTGGGACGTCGAGATGGGCTCCAGGTGGCTTCTCCCCTGGCACACATGTGCCCGTGGGTAAGGCAGTGCCAGCCCCACTACCTGAGCTGTGGTTGGCAGAGAGTTTTGGAGCAAACCAGGGATTTTTCACTCTCTTGCCCATTTCTCCAAGCCATCTTTCCTCACCAGCCTTTTCCCAGCTGCTCACCACCCCTGCCCTGCCCTCCAAGCCCTGGTGCTAGGTGCCCTGGCATCAAGGTGCTGTAGGGCAGGCACCCACACTATGCTTTCCTGCACAGAAATGCAAAGAGCTGCCACTGGGCAAGCTGGATCTGGAGGTGGCCACACTGCTGGCAGTCTCTCTTGATGTCCCCACAGCCATGCATGGCACCAGCCTGGGAAAGGGAATGGAAAAGCAGAAATACTCCAAATTTGGG
Organism: Ramphastos sulfuratus; assembly: GCA_013399055.1. NCBI lineage: Eukaryota > Metazoa > Chordata > Aves > Piciformes > Ramphastidae > Ramphastos > Ramphastos sulfuratus. The sequence continues at coordinate 29,258 of WBNM01017226.1, read as the reverse complement.
GCTCCCAACCTGGTTCCCACCTCCCCACCCCTCTGGGAACAGCTCTGTGCTGGCATGTGCCACCCAAACCCCTCCTGGCTGTGGTGAGCCAGTGGGGGACACATGGTGCTGCCACATGGCCAGACCTGGGCTCTGGGGGCATGCATCTGGTCTGGCCCCATGGCAGTGACACTGGGTGGGCTCGGTGGCTGTCCCCACCCCCGGAGAGAGGGCTGGAGGGGTGAGGGGGGTGGAAAGTGATGCCATCCAAAAGCAAAGGTAAATGTGGGGCATCCCTCTCCCTGCTCAGAGCAGACTGTAGGTGCCAAGCCGNCTGATTATCTTCCCCCCGGGGATCCAAACTGCTTCGCGGGGCTGCTCTTTCCCTTTGCGCCCCCAAAGCTTGCTGGGTGCCCCCGAGAGTGGGGGTTGAGGGGGTGGGTGCAACCTACCCCCCAGCACCCATCCCTCCCTCCCCTCTCCTGGGCGCTGCGGCCCCAAGGTGGCCCTGGGTGGGTGCGGGCACAGGGCTGGGTGCTCGCTGCTGTGCTGGGGGGGGGGCTGCGGACCAGCGCCCCGGCAGCCTTGCGGTAAATCCTTGCTGCTCATCCACAGCCGCAGCCAGGCAGGGGGGAGGCCCCCAGCACCCCTCCGACCCCTTTTATGGGGGCTCAGCACCACGGAGGGCTCAGCCCCACAGAGGGACTCGCACCACCCTCCAAGCCAGGGAGGTTCTCAAACTGAGGTAGGGGGGTGACAGCCTCAGGAAGCTCCAACTCCACCCTGGGCAGGGATGGGGGTGCTCTGGGTCATCCTAGGGCAGGATTTGGCCCCAGCATCCTATTCCCGGGATAAGGTGTCCCCCCGCCCTGGCAAAATCCTTCAGGCACCGCCTGTCTGACCCTGCGACTGCGGCGGTGCCAGCGCGGCCGTGGGCGGGGGGCGGCTGCACGGCAGGAACTCGGTGGTGACGGTGGGCACCGGGTCCAGCACCCATCGGGAACTCAGTGGGCACCCAAGCAGGCAGGGGGTGTCCACGAGATGTGGAGCCGAGTCAAAGGGAAGAGGCACCCAGCTCCCGGCCGGGGGTGGGGTGCTGCACCAGGCTGCGGTGCCCACAGCGATGCTGTGCCAAGAGCAAAGGGGCACAGCCCCGAAACGGCCCCCGGGTGACACAGTGATGGTCTGATCCGGGGGCAACGCTGCCCCTTTGGCGCGGCCAGCCTGGGTACCACCGGCTGCTGGGGGGAGATGTTTCTGGGTGCAGGATCTGGCCCTGCCTGGCACAGGAGGGGGGGGTTCTCATCCCATTAGCTGGGATGTCCCCACAGAGGTGACCCCCACTGCGGGGTCCCCACGGGGCAGGATGCTTGTGGGGAGTAGGGAGAGGAGGGGGTGCCAGGGCTGGGCTGGGGCACAAGGAGGCCACCACAGGGAGGGACAAAACTCGGGGCCAGCTCAGGTGTGGCTGGGGAGGGGAACCAGCTGCCCCCTGCCCTGCACCCTCCCCACCAGAGCAGCTCTGCATAGGGGGGGCTTTCCCAGGAGATTTCTGGTGTGTGGGTCCCCCAGTTCAGCCTCACAGCAGCCTGTGCTCCAGGGAATCCCTCACCCTCTGTGACAGTACCCCCGGGGGACATGTGTGGGGGTCCTGGGGCCAAGGACCACCATGAGACTTGGGCACCTGGGAAATGATGCCACCTGGGGTCTGAACCCCCACAAAGCAGGGGGGCTGCAGCAATCCCCATCCTCCCAGCCAGCACTGAACCCTTGTGTCACAGATCCACACTGGGGACCACAGGACCCCATCCGTGCCCCTTCCCTGAGCACAGGCAGAGCTCAATGGTGACAAATCCCAACCCCAGGCTGCCTGTCAAGGGCACGGGTGGCACAGGGACGAGGGCACCCTTGTGCTGATCACAGCCTGTGTGCAGATGCTGGAGCTGAGCAGGTGCAAATCTGTCAACCCCGGGGCCCCCCAGCACCATCCTGCAAGGCCCAGCACCCATCCCAAACACCCCAGCACCCAGCAGGATGAACACTGGGCTCACCTGGTGCCCTTATGCCCCACTATGGGGTATGAGCACCCACTTCTTGTGGGGAAATGGGGGCAGGGTTGTGCAGTGCTCAACCTGGGTGCCCTGGCTCCCCCAAAGCAGCACTGGGGCATGAGGTTGTGCATCTCATGCAGCCTCTGTGCAAAACCATCACTTACCAGGCCCAGGAGGAGGAGGAGGAAGGCAGAGCCTTCACTGTTGATGCCTAGGGTCTGCACTGGAGCCAAATAGGGGGCACTGGGCTGTGGGGCAGCAACCCCATCGCTGGCACAAGGCCACCTCATCCTTCCCCACTACCACTGCCTTTTTCAGTTCTCCCTCTCCCCTTCCCGAGCCACATTAATTAAACCCAAGTGCTTAATTAACAACCTGCTAAACCCCACAGCTGCTTCCTCGAGCCCACTAACACCACGGGGCCAACGCTGACCCCCTCCCAACCCCAGAGGCAATGTGGGAACTGAGGGAGCATCCCAGGGGGTGCAGGGTTTGGTCTGTGCCTCAGCAGCAGCAGCATCATCCAGGGATCTTCACACAGAAAAGAGCAAACCCAACCAGTGGCACTGGGAAAGTCATCCCTGGGAGGGACTGACCTCTCCAAGGAAAGATGGGGGCAGATGGTGCAGCCCCAAGCTGCTGGCAAGTCCCCCCCAAGGTGGGCACAGGGAAGGTGATGCTCAGCCAGTGCCTGGTTTGCTCCTGGCAACACCAGCTGCTGGCAGTGGAAAATAATCGAGGCAAATAAGGTGAAGGCTGATGGCTGTGAGCCAGGGCTGGGAGAATCAGTGTCCCACCAGGCTTCCCTGCCTGGTCACCCACCAGCCGGTCCCCAGGGTGAGGAGGTGCCCCGTGGGGTGGCCTGACCCTCGTGTCCTCCTCCCCCAGGTCCCCGCCGGCCCATGAAGTGATTCAGGCAGGTGGCACAGCCCCTGCTCCTGCCATAGCTGCCACTGCACCGGGCTCTGAGGTAAGGAGCCAGCACCGTGGCCGTGGGGTGGGTGGGATGCTCTGGTGAGGGCACTACCAGAAATCCCCAGCCCTGTCACCCTGTGGATTGGCATGACCTTGTGGGGGGTCACTTAGGGCAGCCCCCTCCCCCCCTCCCTGGAAGTGGGGGAACTGAGGTGCCTCGGGGAAGGTGTCACAGCCAGGGGCACACACAGGAAGAGTGACGCCCGGGAGCCCACACCCCACTTCCCTGCCCACCCCGGCCAAAGGCAGTAGTAGCAGCGTGGGGAGAGAGCTGCCACGTTTTGGCAAACGCTTCCAACCTGTGCCCTGGCCGGGGCTGGGGGGCACGGGCGGGGGGGGCCAGCAGGAGCGTGGGGTGCAGAGCCCGGTGGGATGGGTGCAGGTAGGTGCCGCGGCGGGCGCTCGGGCATGCCGGGGTGGGCAGCTGGCAGCACTGGTGCTGTTCCACTCTGTTCTGTTTCTCTCGCTCAGGTCTGCTGGCCATGGGCAACCTGATAAAGGTATTGGGCAAAGATTTAGAAAACTGTCCTCATTTTTTCCTGGATTTTGAAAGTAAGTCCTGTGAGCAGGGCGGGCGCGGGGAGGGGGCCAGGGCCACTGCCGAGGCTGCTCTCCAGAAGATGGGGACAGGCACAGTGTCCCCAGGCTGCCCTGTGTGCCCAGGCACACCCCACCGAGGGCTGAGTGGGGCAGTGGAGCGGGACCCTGAGAGATGCCCCATCCCTGAAAGCACCAAGGAGACCTCCCTGGCTGAGCTGTGGGGATGCAGGACACGTCCTGGCAGCAGAACCTGGGCCAGGAGGACCTCAGGCTTGTGCCCACTGCTGTTGGGCTGAGTGGCCGTGTGGCATGTCCCCTGCCACCACCGCGGAGGCCAGGGAAAGGAGGGCAGAAGGATCTGTGACAGGAAGTGCAGTGTGGTGGTTGCAGCCTGTGCCCGAGGAACGGGGGTTGGGGACCCAAGCCGGAGGACCCCAGCTGCCCACTGGTCCCGGCCAACCGTGACAGGACAGCACAGCTCTGGGGTGGGCACAGGAGCACATGGGAGATGGTGGCCACCGTGGCAGGACACCAGACACAGAGCAGCCCCGTGGGGCCCCTTTCCTCCCTCTCCCTCTCTTCCTCTCCAGGCGCAGCTCTGAGCAAGAGCCAGGGGGGTTAAAATAGCGCAGCAGCAACCGCTCACCCCGGGCCCCGAGGGGGAGAGGCCGAGCTCAGCTCACCACAGCAGCTCCAGCAACCCACGCACCCCAAAATAGCTAGGGCCGGGGTCACAGCCGCCCCTCTCCCATAGCGAGAGACCTTCCTGGCTCCTCCTGCGTCCTTTGAGGCAGCTCCGCCTTCGTCCACCTCCAGCAGCACCTCGGCACTGGAACGGGGCGGGTGGTCTGCGGAGGCTCCCCAGGACCCCCCTTTTCGGGGTCGGACCCGCAGCTAGAGGTGGGGGGACGCCTGTAGCCAAGACCCAAGGGACTCACTCACCGCTTCGCCCTCCTCGCCGGAGCCCGGCGGCTCCCTCCTCCCTTCGCTCCTTCCTCTCCATCACCCATCTGCCAGCGCTCATCACCATTGCGGGGGGAAGAGGCTGCAGCCCGGGGCTGGGAGCAGCCGTTGGGGGTCACCTCACCGGCACCCCAAGCCCCCCGGGGGGAGCAGCAGGGCGGGGACTGGGGCTCCAAACCGCCGCCGGGCGCTGCCCGCAGCCCCGCACCTCTTCCCCGAGCACCCCCTCACCATCATGCTTTGTTCCTCTTGTTTCTTCTCTTGCAGGTTTCACATGGGGAACCTTCTTAAAGTGTTGACTTATAACGAACTTGACCAAGGCCCTAATTTTTTCCTTGACTTTGAAAGTGAGATGGGATTTTTATTTTCCTTTTCTGTTTTGTCCTTATTCTGAGTTCCACATCCACACCATTTTGAGTTCTCGTACCTCGTCGCCCATCGCATCGCGCCCATCCCAGATGTCCTCCCCCCACCTTTTGCCGTCCGGGGGTTACCCCGGGGAGGGGGGTCCGTGGCTGTTGGGCAGACCCACGCCCGTCGGGTGCTGCACCTCTTCCCCGCGGCGCTTTGCAGCCCGTCGGGGCCAGCCCGGGGCTGGGGGCTGCTCGGGGACCCCCATGAGCAAGGAGTACGGTCGCAGGGCAGCCAGGACTCACCCCCTACTTGTCCCCTCTCCGTGACTCGGCTCGAACTGGGGCAAGGAGATGGAGCAGGGGGAGAAACCCGCCAGGAAGGGCTGCGGGCCGGCGGGGGGAGCTGCGGGCTGGGGTGCTGGCACCCCACTCCGGCTCTCGCCGCCCGGGGCCCCGCTCAGAGCCCTGCGGGTTTCTTTCCCCGGGGCGCTGCCCTGCAGATGCGCAGCCGACGGAGGCCGAGACGGCAGTGTGGAACCAGGTGAACGCTGTGCTGGAGGAGGCGCAGGCGGTGCTGGCCGAGCTGCAGTCGTACACGGGCGCCGGGCAGGAGATCCGAGAGGTGGGTACGGCTCCAGTGCCCGCTGCCCACGCACCCGCCACTATGTGGGGCAACCACCCGTGTTCTCCCCACGACAGGCCATCCAGAACCCCGGGGATCTGCGGCTGCAGGAGAGGGCCTGGAGCGCAGTCTGCCCTCTGGTCGCCAAGCTGAAGCGTTTCTATGAGTTCTCCCTGCGGCTGGGTGAGCTCCTGAGCCCCCATCCCCCGCTCCTAGCGTGCCACATCCCTCCTGGGGGCAGGTCCGGGGCAGCCCTGCCCACGGAGTGTACTCGGCTGCGGATGCTGCACTGTCCCGTGCCTCAGTTTCCCCAGGTGGGGCTGGGGAGGGGTGGAGGAGCAGGACGGGGACCGGTGGTGCTTTGTCCCCAGAGAATGCCCTGCGGAGCTTGCTGGAGGCCCTCACCAGCCCCCCGTACGCCCCAACCCAGCACCTGGAGCGGGAGCAAGCCTTGGCCAAGCAGTTTGCTGAGATTCTCCACTTCACCCTCAGCTTCGATGAGCTCAAGGTACCTCCCTGTGACCCCGCGGGCCGGCAGCAGGGGGACCATGAAACCGTGCAAAAGCCATGAGGCAGTGCAGTCCCTTGTGAGCCCAAAGCTCAGCCTGGGCATGACAAGCTGGCCCTGGCCCCCACCTTGGTCCCTAATATCCAACTGCCCCTCCCAGATGACCAACCCTGCCATCCAGAACGACTTCAGCTACTACAGGAGGACCATCAGCCGAAACCGCATTAACAACCTGCAGGTGAGAGGATGCTGCTGTCCTCACCCCACCCAGGGAGGGCCACCAGGCTAGGGAGGCTCAGAGGGGAGGAGTCAGCCACTCCAGTGGCCCTCATCATCCTCCCTCACAGCTGGATGCAGAGAGTGAGGTGAACAATGAGATGGCCAACAGGATGTCCCTCTTCTATGCCGAGGCCACCCCCATGCTCAAAACACTCAGCAATGCCACCACCAAGTTTGTTTCAGAGGTGAGCAAGGCCAGGGGGTACCCTCGGGCAGGGGGAAGCCCCCCTCCAGCCCTGGCACCACAGCAAGGCCAGGAAGGGAAATGGCAGCCAGGACCTGCTGGGTTTCAGAACAAGACCCTCCCGATCGAGGACACCACCGACTGCCTGAGCACCATGGCCTGTGTCTGCAGGGTGATGCTGGAGACCCCGTGAGTACCCAGCGTGGGGGGCACCGGGGGGAGGGCATCTCGGTGCCAGGGTGGCAGCCTGGTGGGCTCAGCCAGCCCCTCCCCTGCACAGGGAGTACCGGAGCCGCTTCACCAACACCGAGACCCTCCTGTTCTGCATGCGGGTGATGGTTGGAGTCATCATCCTCTACGACCACGTCCACCCCGTGGGGGCCTTTGCCAAGACCTCCAAGATTGATGTGAGTGGCCGTGGGGTGCACCAGGGGGGTCACAGCCATCCCACTCATCCCAGTGTAGCTGTGGCACCCAGGGGTCCCCCTCCCTGGATGTCCCCTGTGGGGGCATTTCTGCCTGAGCTGGTCCAGAGGGGATCTCAGCCCCACCTGGAGCAGTGAGGAGGAGGAGGAGGGTGGGGAGGAATCATAGAATGGTAGGAGCTGGAAGGGACTGCTGGAGAGCATCCAGTCCAACTCCCCCCCCTCACCAACAGAGGGTCACCTACAGCAGGTCACACAGCACTGCACTGTCCAGATGGGTTTGGAAAGTCTCCAGAGGAGGAGGCTCCACAACCCCTCTGGGCAGCCTGCCCCAGGGCTCCAGCATCCTCGCAGCAAAGAAGTTTCTGCTGACGCTGAGGTGGAACCTGCTGTGCCCCACCTCAGCAGAAGGAAAGGGCACAGCCCCTCAGGGCACATCCAGGCTCTCACGGCCACTCTCGCTCCCCCTGCCAGATGAAAGGCTGCATCAAAGTGCTGAAAGATCAACCCTCGACCAGCACCGAGGGGCTCCTGAACGCTCTGAGGTGAGCTGGGGAGGGGGCACAGGGGGGCACAGCAGGGCTGCCGGTGGCGCTGCGGGCTGGCAGTGGAGCAGGTGGCAGTGCTGGGGGGGGTGACTGTGCCCTCTCCGTGCAGGTACACCACTCGGCACCTCAACGACGACACCACCTCCAAACAGATCCGGGCCCTGCTGCAGTGAGCCTGGGGGTGGCACCCACCTCACCCACGCCCGTGACCACACTGCTCATTGGGGACAGGGGGGGAAGGGACCAGAAGAAATACACAGAAATACAAAAATAATCGTGAGAATGGCCCTAGGCCACCCCCAAGGCACTCCTGCCCCACGCCCCCTCCCCCCCCATCAACACTCACTGGGCACAAGGTGTGAGTGGCACTTTGGGGGACAACCATGCTGGGGGGAGGGTGCTGGGGCCAGGCAGGATGGACCCAGGCAGGGATATGCCTATAGGGCTGGTGGCAGTCAGTGCCCGTGGCATGGGAGGGCACCTCGGGGAGGGAGGAAAGGGGCAGAGTCAGCCCTGTCCTCATCCTTGTCCCCGAGCATCCGGCTNAAGCCAGCCCACCTAAGGCATCCTCCTACCCCAGTGCCCCAGGGGCCGCAGACTGGCAGGGCTGGCAGGCTGCTGGAGGGCATGGCTGGGTGCCACCTGCCCGTGCCTCCGCCGGCAGATGGCCCTGTCACACCGTGACAAAGCAGCCTCGGGCTCCCTGCCCTGTGCCAGCTCCGCCACGGGGGGACCCACTCAGCCTCTGCCCCCAGCCTGCAGCCCCCTGAGCTGGGGGGAGGCCCCAACGGGCACCCTGGAGCACAGGGCCCTGTGCCAGCCCTTGGCTGGAGCTGCATCACCCCTACCANGCTGGGGGGGGTGACTGTGCCCTCTCCGTGCAGGTACACCACTCGGCACCTCAACGACGACACCACCTCCAAACAGATCCGGGCCCTGCTGCAGTGAGCCTGGGGGTGGCACCCACCTCACCCACGCCCGTGACCACACTGCTCATTGGGGACAGGGGGGGAAGGGACCAGAAGAAATACACAGAAATACAAAAATAATCGTGAGAATGGCCCTAGGCCACCCCCAAGGCACTCCTGCCCCACGCCCCCTCCCCCCCCATCAACACTCACTGGGCACAAGGTGTGAGTGGCACTTTGGGGGACAACCATGCTGGGGGGAGGGTGCTGGGGCCAGGCAGGATGGACCCAGGCAGGGATATGCCTATAGGGCTGGTGGCAGTCAGTGCCCGTGGCATGGGAGGGCACCTCGGGGAGGGAGGAAAGGGGCAGAGTCAGCCCTGTCCTCATCCTTGTCCCCGAGCATCCGGCTGCAGAGGAAGAGGAGGAGGAAGAGGAAAGATGCCTGCAGATGTGGGCTGGTGGCAGGGGCCCAGTCTCACCTGGCAGGTTTTTAATGGGCAATTAAACCTCCACTCACCTCCTCTTTTCTACAGCCCTTCTTTGGGTGTGCAATAAAATGACATTTAATGGTTGGGGTCTCTGCTGCTGCATCCCCCCCAGCTCTGCACTGCCTGCAGCCACCTGGACCACTGTGCCCAGCCCTCGCTGAGCCCCCAGGGTCCCACCCGTGACACCCCCAGCACGGAACACGCCCCCTCCCCACCCCTCTCCACCAAGGACTATGAACCCTCATCCCTGACACACTGGGCACCTGTTCCTGCTGGGTACCAATCCACATCCCAACCCCTCTGTGGCACTGCCAGGGACAACAACCAAGGGCTGGCCTCCAGGGCGAGCCCCCCC
>WBNM01017226.1:0-19992 GCA_013399055.1 Ramphastos sulfuratus | reverse complement strand
GGGGCCGCAGGCGGGCAGGGCTGGCAGGCGGCTGGAGGGCATGGCTGGGTGCCCCCTGCCCGTGCCTCCGCCGGCAGATGGCCCTGTCACACCGTGACAAAGCAGCCTCGGGCTCCCTGCCCTGTGCCAGCTCCGCCACGGGGGGACCCACTCAGCCTCTGCCCCCAGCCTGCAGCCCCCTGAGCTGGGGGGAGGCCCCAACGGGCACCCTGGAGCACAGGGCCCTGTGCCAGCCCTTGGCTGGAGCTGCATCACCCCTACCATGAGGACACCTCAGGACGTTCCCTGCCACAGCCACACTCCTGGGGCACAGGGCCAAGTCTGGGGGTTGGTGTGCCCCCTGCAAGGCAGGGCTCCCCTTCCTGTGGCATTTCCTATTGGGCAGCCACTTGCTGCCACCTGCACTGGTGATGGGCACCCCACATGTGGCACTGGGACCCCAGAGTCCTCATGCATGGTGGCTTTCTGGTGGCTTCTCCTTGCCTCAGTGCTAGGGTGACAGCCACAGGGGTTGGAGAAGTGTCCCCACAGCCCCAGACTTCCTCACTGAATTGCTCTTGGTGCCCACATGGGCACACTCATCCCACCCACCTCAGTCTGGCTCAGCCTCCACATCTCCAAACCTGCATGGGCACCCACCTGCATGGGCACCCCTGGCCACAGCAGCCCCAGGGGATCATGAGTAGCTTCAGGAGAGGACAAAGAAGGGGGAAGAGCTGGCAACTCCCAGCCCTTTGGATACTGCCATTTCCTGGGCCCAGTGCCAGGCTCCATCAGGGCACACCCAGGCTTTGCCGCCGAGCTCCAGTGCCAGCCACACGAGCTGCTGAGCAGCCTTGGCCAACAGCTCCTCTTAGGCTCTTGTGCCACAGCTTCCCCACAGCCCAACCAAACCAGTGCCCAGGAACCCAAAATCCCTGCCCTGCTCCAGCCCTGGCAGCAGCTCCATGCTGGTGAGCTGTGCCTCAGTTTGCCAGTGGTCACCTCCAGCCCTGCTGACCCCAAGCAGGCCCCAAAGGCTCCATCCCACCAAATAACATCACTCAGGGCTTGGCTCTGTCCCTGTGGTGTTGCACAGCACTGGGGAGCTGAAGATGAGGCCTGAGTGTGGTGGCAGCAGCTGCCCTGTGCCTGCAGGAGCTGCCATCCCCAGGTGATGCCATCCCCCAGGTGGTCCCCAGCCCATCTGGTGGCACCAGGACAGGAGTGTCCCTGCAGTGTGGGAACTGGGGTGGGAAGAGCTGGGAACCACCACCCAGGAGCTTTGACAGGAGGCAAAGGTCAGTTAGATCCTTCAGACCCAGCACCAAACATGGGCACAGACAGCAGCTGGTCACTGGTGCCTGGAGAGGTGGCAGCTGTGCCACAGTGCCCTGGTGTTGGCCAGCTCCTGGTGCAGAGCTGCAGCTCAGCCACCCGTGATGTCCCCCATGGTGCTGCCTCTCCCCTACGAAGGAAGAGCTGAGGCCAAACCCATGCCACATCTGTGGCTTCAGCCCCAGCTGTCCCCAGGCAGCTCCCTGCAGGGCAGAGCAGGTGGCACATCCCAAACCTGCCAAGGGCAGCAGCGTGGGGATGAGAAATGTCCTGCAGGATGAGCAGTGGAGCAGAACATGGCAGGAAAAGGGAACCAACAGGTGGAGGAAGCAGAGGCAAGCACAAGTTCTCAAACATCACAGTGCTGGAGCTGAGATCCAGCAGGTTCCACCTCAATGTGAGGAGAAACTTTTTGGTGTGAGGGTGCAGAGCCCTGGAGCAGGCTGCCCAGAGAGGCTGTGGAGTCTTCTTCTCTGGAGAGTTTCAAACCCACCTGGATATTGGACCTCAGGAGCATGCTGTAGGTGACCCTACTTTAGCAGGGGGTTGGTCTGGGTGATCTCCAGAGGTCCCTTCCAGCCCTCACCATGCTGGGGTTTGGTGAGATCACCAAAGGGACTTTGGCTGCTTTGAGCTCCAGGGCTGGTGGCTACCAGTGAGAGCAGTGGGGCACAGACAGCCTCAGCTTCCATGCAGGCAGTGAGAGAGAGCTGAGCTTGGTGAGATGCAATGGAAGAGGCTGGTGAAGGCTGGAGGCACAGAGGCTGGGATGCAGCCCATGCAGCCTTTACAGCCAGACACTGGCTGCTCTGACCCCTGCACTCCTCCCAGGGCTGTCCCCTGGCACCCAGCCGTGCCAGCAGCTAGGGAGAGGAGCCCACCCCAGGTGCCCACCACCACTGCCCAGGTGAGGATACCCCTTAGGACAGGCAGCAGCATGGGGACGATGCCAACCACTGAGGGTCTGCCCCAAGCCCAAGCTCTCCTGCAGCCATCCTCAGCCTGGCCAGGGCAGGACTTTAATTGCTGGCAGGCAGGGCAGGGCAGGGCTGCAGCAGGTTCTAATCCCGGTGTAATTAATGACCTTATCTGTGGCCAAAGCCGGTTAGATTAAGTGGCTGTGTGATGGGCTCGGGGCTCCGGCGGCACAGATGGGAGAGCTGCGCTTGTCTGGGGATTAGCGCAGGGCAGATGGAGCCAGGAGCCAGTCCCCAGCCCCAAACCTCCCTGCTCTGGCAGCAGCCTGAAACCTGAGACCACAACAACTTTCTCGACGAGTCCTGCCTGGGCTGGGAGAGCATTTCCCGGCGAGTGCCCCTTCGGCAGCGCCCAGAGCAAGAGGAGCAGGAGCTGGTGCCAGGACCCGGTGCAAGCCATGCCAGGAGCTGGATCCCAGCGCCTGCCTTGCGCCCTCTGCACAGACACCAGCTTCTACCTTGGAGAGCAAACCCTCAGGGAGATGCTGGCCATGGCTCTGCCCAAATAAAAAGCTGTTCCCTCACTGACAGTGCTCACCCCTCAGGGAAAGCAAACTCACCTGCTCCTTGCTGCTGGCAGGGTCAGGGAGAGCTTCACCTTCCCGTGTCCAGCCACAGCATGAACACAAGCAAGTGTGAGACCCCCCTCTACTGCTGGGACAGCTGGGAGCTGCCACCCCCAAAAGAAGGGCAGAGAGGAGCCCCTGCCAGACCAGGCTGGTGAGCAGAGCAGGCAGAGTGGCAGCTCTGGTGGGAGAGGAACAACATTTATCTGTGGGGATAACAAAGTTCATATTAAACCCATTAAGGACATGGAATCCACTGCTGCCAACGTGGTCATCTGACTGCACTCACAGAGCAGATATCCCAACCCTCACCCCCAGAGCTGCCCCCAGGATGCCAGCCTGGCCAGGGGGCACCACTCGACCTGTCCACACTGCCTGTCACAAGGCCACACTCAGCACCTCAGCAGCAAATGATAGAATGATAGAACCTGGCTGGGAAAGCCTGGAATGGCTCAGGTTGGAAGGGACCTCAGAGCTCATCTGTTCCAACCTCCCCACCATGCCCAGGGACACCTCTCAGCTAGGCTCAGCTGCTCAAGGTCTCACCCAACCTGGCCTTGAACACCCCCAGGCAGGAGGCAGCCACAGCCTCCCTGGGCAGCCTGTGCCAGGCTCTCACCACCCTGGTACTGAAAACTTCTTCCTCAGTTCCAGTCTAACCCTGCTCTGCCTCAGCTCCAAACCATTCCCTCTTGGCCTGTCTCCAGGCACCCTCAGCAAAAGTCTCTCTGCAGCCATCCTGCAGGATCTCTTCAGGTACTGGCAGGCAGCTCTGAGGTCCCCCTGGAGTCTCCTCCAGGCTGCACACCCCCAGCTCCCTCAGCCTAACCTCAGTCCAACCACAACCTAACATCTTTACTCCTGGACTCACCTGCATCCAGGTGAGGAGAACACAGCTCCATGCCATGCCCAGTGCTGGGCACACACACCTGAGTCAGAGTGGATGGCAAACAAGCCTGGGCTGGAGAAGAGCTTCAGCTGGCACTGCAGACAGACCCAGCAACCCAAACATGGTGCCCAGTGTTTCAAAGCTGATGCCCAGCTCTGCCCCAATGCTGGCAAAGAAAATCCAACCCAACTTCCCAGCTCTTCCTTGCATATTCCCCTCAGCCCAAGCTCCCAAGCCAGCACACAGCCCAAGGCAGCTGGCCCACAGAGCATTACAGAAATAATTTGGTGCTGAGGAACCCAACCTGGGGGTTTTGCCTTATCTCCAGCAGAGCAGGCACCTCCAGAGCCTGCCACAGCAGATCCACCCCTCCAGCCCTTCCCCTCCCAGCCTGAGCCCCCAGACATGGCTCTTGCCACATGGCACAAGCAGCTGAAGGGAAGAAATTGTGCTCTGCCACCCCAGAACTCTCCCAGGAGGAATGATCTTGACTGCACTTGTCAGGAGAATCCCAAATGCCCTGCAAAAGACCCTCCCAGTGCCACACAGCACAGCAGGCTGGGCAGCATGGTGGCACAGACAGTGCTGGCGTCCTCCAGGAACAAGGCTGAAGAGACAACTGCCTGGCAGACATGGCACAGAGAATTTTGTGCTGCTCAGCAACTGGGATTCAAATGTGGGGCCAGTTCCTGCTGCCAAACCACAGTGTAAACCCCCGGGAATTCAGCTTCAGCTAGGACAGGCTCATCTGCTGCAGACTTGATGAGATCATTCCAAGTTCCTGTTTAACAGGTGCCAGCTCCTTCTGCACCTGCTCTGTGCACAGGGAGCAGCCTGCCTCCACCAAGCTGAGAACAGCTGCTCAGCTCCCTCAGAGGCTGCAGAAAAGGTGACTGGAAGAAGGAACCAGGCTTGGGCATCCTTGCCCTGTGCCCAGAGCAGGGAACCTGAGCCAGGTAGAAAGAGGAAGCAAGCAAATTGTGCTTGTTAATAGGGAGGGGAAGCCACAGTCATCTTCCAAATTTATTTCCATATAAAAAGGGGGGAAATTTATATCCTCTCCATAATGAAGGCAGGGAGAGCTCCCTCAGCTCTGGAGCTGCACTGCTGGCCAAGCTGGAGGAGCACAGGGTGGGTTCTGTCTTCTGAGAAGGAAAGGTTCTCATGCCAGCAGGATTGGCTTGACCATTCCAAGGATAATGCTGCATCTCTGGCAGGAATGAAGGCCTGGCATGGGAGGATGCTTCCAGCAGCCTTGCCCTGGGGCCCAGCCCTTTCCAGGCAGGGCTGGGGCACCATGGGAACAGGGCATGATGAGGCCACATGAAGAGGATCTGCTGCAGCTCACAGCCTTTGGTCATCACTTGGCACAACTGCCTCATCCCAGAAAATAAAAGAGTGACTCAGCTGGTTCAGTTCAAGGCCACCCAGGGCTAAGTGGCTTCCTGGCTGTGCAGGTGGCAGCCTGGCTGCTCCCCTTGGCCAGCTGGTTTGCAAGCCTAGGGCACAGGCAAGCTGCTGTCCTCCCCCGAGGTCTGCACCTCCTCCCCCTTAGTCTCTGCAGCAAGGCTGATGGCCTCCAGCTTCCTCCTCTTCTTCAGATGGTGCAGGTGGGACTTGGATCTTGTGTGAGCTGGAGGAGGAGGCAAACACAGCATTGACTTGTGGAGAAGGGACTCAGAGAATCATAAAATCATCTGCTTGAGGTGATGGAGTCCAACCATAAGCTAGCATCTCCCTGTGCACAGCTCTCAGACCATGTCCCCAAGCAACTCATCTAAATGGCTTCTGAACACCTCCAGGGCTGGGGACTCCACCATGTCCCTCCCAATCTCCCTGTGCAGTGCAGGGCACCCTCCCTTCCCACAGGAAAGGGAATCCCAAGCCCTGCCCTGGCCATTTCTCAGGACCCTTCTGGATTAAACTCCTGGGGCTCAGAGCTGGGCAACCCTTCCAAGGAAGGGCAGTCCAGGGACAAACCCTGGCTTTGTCTATGCAGAAGGCTCCAGAGCATCAGGATTCAACTCTTCCAGCAAAGCTGCTGCCAGCTGAGACAGGCTGCTGGGAGGACAGGAGAAGGCAGAAGTGCCACCAAAGCAGCAGCAGCAGCACCCCTGTGGGCTGTAGGTGAGGTTGTCCAACTCTCCACCACCCCTGGAGCTCTGTCAGCATCATTTGTAAGCCCAGAAGCTTGCACCACAGCACTGAGGATATCCTCTGCATCCTCAGAGCACCTGGGGATGGAGGCTGCAGCAGAGTTAAGCTTTTGCATAACTCCAGGGCAATGCCTCCAGCTAGCAGAGCAGTGCAGCAGGAGGCAGGATGGGAACAGAGGTGTGATGCCAAGGCTGCAACTTGTACTGGGCAAAGCAGGGCAGCAGGATCTGCATTTCAGTTTGAAATGACACAGTTAAGGGCAGCAAAACCTCCTGTAGCAGTGGCATTACCCAAGCAGAAAGTGCTGTGTCTAACCAGACCAACACAGCCTTCTTAGCAGGGTGGTTTTGCTGTTTCCAAGAGATCAGAGCAGCAATTAAAGCAGCAAACTCTTCAAGCAGGGCTTTAATTAACCCAGGGTATGTGCTCACTGAATCAAGGCCCTCAGGTGTTTTCCAGTCATCCTTCTCTGCCAGAGGCTGAAATTACAAGGCAAAGCTGCTGCTTTATCACAACACTGTGGGGTCACCCTCAGCTTGAAATAAAGCCTCACCTCTCAGAATTTGTCACAAGCAACACCAAAGCTCACAGTGGCTGGAAGAAGAGGCAGTTGCTGCTGCTTTCTGAGGGGGTGTGCACTCAGAACCCCATTAAAAAAAAAAGGTAAAGTTAAATAAAATTGGAGTTTTCCAAAGCTGGTGGGGTACAGGGAAGCAGTTCCCAGACCTTTCTCTGAGTTGACTTCAAAACAGACCAGACTGCAGATCAAGTCAGCTCCCACTACTGCTTTCACTTCCCTTTCAGCTTCTACATTTTGCAGTTCCAAGCTGACACCCAGGCCTTGGACCATTTTTCTCCCACCATCTGGGGACTGGAAACAAATTCAGCTGGATGCAGAGCACAGCTGATCTTGGTTGAGAGAGGTACTGGCATCATCTCTCAGAATGTGGGATGACAGCCCTGAGGACATGGAGATGCAGCTGTAGTGTTTTGGGGCAGGGGGGAGGGCCTTGAGGAGTTCTTCCTCAGTCACAAAACTTGCTGGACCTGGAAGGATGGCACAGACCCTGAGAGCTTCCAGAGTCTTCTAGGAGGAGGCTGAGCTCCTTCAGAGCACCTTCAAGCTGAGGCTGGCTAAAATAACAATTACCCTTCCCAAGTGATCTCACTGCAGTGAGCTTCCTGTTCTGAGCCAGCTTCCATCTTTGCTCCCAGCAGTTTCCCAGCTCACCAGGAAGAAGCAACTCATCCAAATCCAACCTGGGGACTTTATCTTTGCATTGTGTCTGTGCACACTGCACTTGGGCAGCACAGGGGAGATTTACCAGTTCCATTTCTACAGTTAGAAGTTTGTCCACTACTTTTTTGTTGTTGTTGTTGTGATTTGTGTCTGATTCTCAGCAGGAGCTTCACAGCAGAGATAAATTCACTGAGTTAATCTGATTCCAGCTGAGCTCTTTTAAAGTAAGTCTATTGAAAATAGAAAATCCCTTTCTATTAACATTACAGCTAGGAATACTTTTTCTTTTTCTTTTTTTTTTTTTTCCTGTTAAATAAACCTCCCCAGACAAACAGGAGATATTGAAGCTGCTAAAAAGATGGAGACATTTTCATTTCACACAACAAAATTCTGGAAGAAAGAGATTTGGCCTCTGCTTTCTGCCTCAAGTGCTGAAGAGGACCAGCAGCCCCCACTAGCCAAGCTCTGAGTACAGATGCCCAGGTCCAGCATGAGGACAGAGCATGGCAGTGTTTGTGCTGGGGAAGGGAGGAAGCCTGGCAGATGGCTGCTGTGGCTCCTGCAGCCCCTCTGGGCTTGCAAATGGCTGCTCTCACATCCAGAGCTGTCATCAGTCCTTCAAAGCCCAAGATCATGTGCTGAGGGAGCACAACTGTCCTGCTCCATCCCTCTGCAGCACTGTGCTTGCTGGGCCCCACCCCAGGCCCTCTCCTCTGCCCACCCCCAGCCCCTACCTGCCCACTCCCTGTCCCCAATGATGAGTCTGTCACAGAGCTGGCAGCGGTGGTGGCTCCGTTTGTTCTCCTTCACATCCCACTCCAGCTTCACAGGCTCTGCTGGGGGCTCACGTCCCTGTGGATTAAATCATGGCTCCAGTTGGATTCCACCCTGAAAATCTGCTTGGCTTTGTGTTCACTTTGGTCAAGTCTGGGATAAGAACCTGCCAAAGCCAGGCACTAAGGCCAGCATGGCAGACTGCTGCAGCTCTACCATGCCAGGCAGAGGAGTCCCAGCAGCAGGAGAAGCTTTCAGCTTAGACAACAGCCCCAGCCCCTTGCACGGGGAGGAGAGCCAAGGCTGGGCACACAAGCAGACAGTCCTGCTCATGACACTAAGTGCCAAGGCCTGCAGACCACCAAGAAGCTGGCTGCTCAGCCAGGGCTCCTGTGTCAGCTCCAGCTGCCCAGTACCTGGATGAAGCTCTCCACAATCTCCAGAGCTGGTTTCAGCACCTCCTCCTCCCACCGCGAGTGGTCAGACACCTCCAGGCCATACACTGGGGGCACGTTGGGCCCGGGTCCTGCAGAGACACACAAAAGCAGGTCACCACCAGTGTGTCCCCAGCATCAATCCCAGCACCCCTGGGGCCACACTGCCAGCAGGGGGATCTGCTCTGTCTCGTGTGGCTGTCAATCAGAAGCAAACAGCAGCAGCCTTTCCAGAGCCAAAATCACCAAAGATCTCAGCTTGAGGGGGACACCACCCAAGGAAAGAATAACAACAAAGAATAACAACACCTAAGAGCTCCAGCAAGCATCTTCATGGCTGGCAGCCTGCCCTCAGGGCAGCAGTGTGAAACCCAAGCAGGCCAAGAGCCCACCACAACAAACACTTTATCACAGCCACGGGTCCACAGGAGGCTGCAGGAGATCAAAACAAGCTAGAGCCAGGCACGAAGCCATCACAGAAAGCTGACAAGGAGATGCAGGCATGGAGGCTGGATGAGGTTCCCACTCAAGAGCTGGAATTCCTTGTGTGGCTGCAGGGGCCAAGGCTCCTGGCTCACAGCAATGGAACACAGCAGGAGGTGTTTTACTAAAGCCTCAGCTTGACAAGGCACTCACTTGTCAGCTTGGCAAGTCTCCTGTGCACTCACAGCTCAGAAGCCAACTGCATCCTGGCCTGCACCACAAGAAGTGTGGCCAGAAAGCTGAGGGAGGGGATTCTGCTCCTCTGCTCCACTCTGCTGAGACTCCCCTGCAGTGCTGGAGCAGCTCTGGAGTCCTCAGCACAGCACAGACAGGGACCTGTTGGAGCAGGGCCAGAGGAGGCCACAGCAATACTGGCAGGGCTGGAAGCCCTCTGCTGTGAAAGACTTGGGGGTGTTCAGCCTGGAGAAGAGAAGGCTGCAGGGAGACCTTCTGGTGGCCTTTCAGTGTTTCAAGGAGGTGAGCAGAAAGTTGGGGACAGACTTTTGAGCAGGACCTGTTGGGACAGGACAAGGGGGGGTGGTTTGACGTGAAAGAGGGAGACTCAGACTGGAGAGGGAGGGGAGAAATTTCTCACACTGAAGGTGCTGAGAGCCTGGCCCGGGTTTCCCAGATCTGTGGGAGCTGCTCCATCCCTGGAACTATCCCAGGTCAAGTTTTCTGGGGCTCTAAGCTACCTGCTGCAGCTGCAGATGTCCCTGCTGGCTGCAGGGGGCTTGGACCGGGTGACCTTTAAAGATCTCTTCCAACCCAAACCTCTCTCTGATTCAAAGCCACCCCCAGCCTGGCATGAGGACATCACAGCTGCAATCAGAGTACCCACTGCCTCCAGCTCACCTGCCTGCAGACACGGGGCACAGAGGGCCCTGCTGGGACAAAGCCACCAAGGCTGCCCTGTGTGCCAGTGCCTGGCAGGTGCTGCTTTTTATTGCTGTAACCACAAACAAGCTCCCCACAGGGCTGCTCTGCAGCACACCTGCCACCAGAAAGGTGAGAAGCAGCCACCAAGCACATGGCTCCAAGAAAGCTCTTGCACCTCAGTCAAAGCCCAGCTTTTGATTCCAGTTTCTTCTTGCCTTTTTTTTTTCCCTTTCCCTTTAGTTTTGTTTTTGTTTTGGGTTTTTTTTTGTTTTGTTTTTTTTTCATTATTGTTGGTTTGCCCCTACCAGGCACCTTTCAACAAGTGCCCGGCTCCCAGCTGCTGCCGCTGGCCCTGCTCCAAGGCTGGGGCTGGGATGGGGAAGTCCTGCTGGCTCTCTGCCACCGTGGTGAGCATGGCCCAGGCTAAGAGCAGCCAGCAGGCTCCTGCTCCTAATCTGGAGGGCAGCTGTCAAGTGGGCTCTGCGCCCTGTGCAGAGAGCATGAGTGGGTGCATGGGGAGAGGGATTGTGCTGGGCACCCCCTCCTCCAGCCCCCTCAGCAGGACAGGCTCTAGGGATGCTGCAGCTCAAATCCTGGGTTCAGTTTTGGGACTTCCACCCCAAGAAGGACATTGAAGGGCTGGAATGGGTCCAGAGAAGGGCAATGAAGCTGGTGAAGGGTCTGGAGAACAGAGAAGGAGCAGCTGAGGGAGCTGGGGGTGCTCAGCCTGGAGGAAAACAGGAGGTGTTGAGCTGGGAGCAGGGCTGAGGTGTGAGAGGAGGGAGGGTGAGGCGAGGTGGGAGCGGAGAACTTACGCTTCAGGAAGCGGTTCCGGACCCACTTGTTCTGCCTCCGAGCGTATCTCTTGGTCACCTGCTTGAGGGCCTGGATCCCTTGGAGGCAGAGGGAATGAACAAGAGCAGCTTTATTTTTATTTTTGTCAGGCAGGACAGAGCTGTTCAGGGGCTGCATTGTCCTCCTAACCCCCAGCTGAAGGTTTCTCTGCACAAACACAGCCCAGGACTCCTTGTGCTGCCCCGGGTGGGCCCAGAGGATGGTTCACTGCTGCACAGCCCTTCAATCTTTAGTACCAGACTTAGCAGATCCCTCCCTAACCATCTCCTGAGCAGACACAACAAGGCCCTTCTGCACCAGGCTTGTTTTCAAGCCTTTTATCACTTCAGTGGTTCACTCAGCTTCCACTTCCCCTTCACACTGAAGCCTCCTCAACACTGACTGACTCTGCCTGGGACATCCACTGTGCTGAGGAGCAGAGCAGCTCTCTCTCCTAGCACAGTCCAGAATGACACATCCCATAGTACTGTGATCCACCAGATCCCTCCCCATCACCCTGCTGCTGAACCAGATACTGAGTTCTGCTTCATTCCTTCTTTCCAGTCCTGCTCTCCATGGGTTTCACACCCCAGCCAGGACCCCATCACCAGTGGACCAGCCCCAGATCCCAAGTCATGCTGTGCTTCCCCTGTGCAAGGAGGCCTAGAAGAAGGGAGGAACTGCTCTGGATGTGCTCAGAGTGTCTCTCCAAACACTAGAAAAGGAGTTTCTGCCCCCCCTGGGCTGGAAGAAGTGAAAGATGCAACTCAACCCCAACAAGACCCATCCCAGGGTTTGAGCTTGGTTCAGACCACCAGGCAGTGTCCCCTGGAGCTGCAGGGGGCACACAGGGAGCTCCTCCTACCTTTCTGCAGCAGCAGGGCACTGGTCTCAGGTGAGCAGTTCCCATCACTGACAAGGTACTCATGGAACTCCTTGAAGCCAATGGACTGGAAGATGCCATGCTGGTAATCCTGCCTGGAGAACAAGACAAGAAGGTCAAAGCCATTTCCTCCTCCATCTCCACTCTCCCCAGAACACCTGAAGTCTCTTGGTCCCACCCTGCAAGCAGCCCCTCAGGTGACACAAGCCCATGGGCTCAGAGGACAAGCCAAGCTGGGCACACAGAGTGGTGCATCTGATGCCAACCCCACATCAGCTTTGCTGTGTGAACACTGAGGCAGCACCAAGGAACTGTTACTGAGGGGAAATGGCACCACTTGGCAGGTACAGCCCAGGCCAGGTGAATTCAACACTGAGGCCTTTGCTCTGTGAACCCTGATCTGTGGGGTCTGGAAGGGGAGGGCTAGGAGGTGCTGGAGGATCTGGCTGGTTCAGACCTCTCTGCTGAGGGCCCTCCCACAGAGGTAGGCACCCATCCCATCTGCTGGCCCTGCCACAGGAGCAGGCACTGCCAGAAGCCTGGGAGCAGTGACACACTGGAGCTGCTGCACAGGGGGTCTTGGGTCTTCCAGGGTCCAGCAGGTGGGGCTGGAGCAGGCCAGGAGCTGCCCCTCACCCACCGGTTCTCTGCCAGCCTCTCCCGGTTGTAGCGCCGGTGGAAGTCCCTCAGCTCCTCCAGCAGCCCCGCGGCCACCATCTCGTCCACTCGCTGCTCCAGACGCTGGTCCAGAGCTGGCAGGAGAGCAGAGCTCAGAGCTGTGCCCTTGGGCAGCTGGACAATGTGCCAGGACTGGGTTGGGCACTGCCAGCCTCCTGACCCAGCAGGTGAGGGGGACAAGCCTCCGTCACCTCCACTGAAGCCTCAGCAGGGAGGAGGTTGGGGCAGGAGCAGGGAGCCAGCCCTAACCCTGCCTCCCACTCAGCCAGCCAGGAGCCCACCCTCACCTGCCTGGTCTGCATGGAGCCACAAGATGCAGCAATGTGGGTACTTCAGGGGCCCACCTAAAGGCCCCCCACCCTCCTCTGCCTGCTGCTGGTGCAAGATTTCACTATGAGGGATCCCAGTCTCTTCAAACACTTGGAGGCTCCTGTAAGCAGAGACAAAGAGAGCTGAGAGGCTGGGTGAGGGAGAGCTTTTCCCTCTCCCCAGCAGCCCTGGGGGCTCCAGCAAAGGGAACCGCAGACACTTGCTGTGATCCAGCCCTCTCATGTGGGGGGAGGGCAGGTTTCTGCTCCCCTCCCGTGCCCAGCATCCCAAGCACACCCAGGTCCCGGAGGTGCAATGCAGTGCAGAGCACAGCGATGGCACCCAAGGAGCCCAGAGCAGAGTCACCCACTCCTGCCTGGCACCGGGACAAGCCCTGCAGGGGATGAGGTTCTGGCTCCAGCCCTGCTCTCTGCAGCAAGGCAGAGCTGCAGGGAAGAGGCCAGCAGTGCTGCTGCTGCAAAGACTTTGCCACCAGTTCAGCCCAGCCCAGCCAGGGAGGTGGAGGAAGCTGTGCTGGGTGCCCAACCCTCCATCCCCCTGCACCGTGCGAATGGGGTGGGCGTTGTGTTCTGCTCCCCCCGGGCCAGGGCTCGGCTGGGATGGGCCTGCCGAAGCAGCAAGCCTGGTCTTGCTACCGTGCTGTTCCCACAGAGCTCAGCTATGTTACTCAGCCAGCACAGCAGCTTGCTCTTTAAATAGCTCCAGATAAACCCTGCTGCTGGGGCACGGCAGCAGGAGCAGCCCCGCAGTGCAGCAGCCAGGAGCAAGGTGGTGTCCTGCACCCCAAAGGTAGTTCAAGCTGGGAGCTGAGTGGCCAAAGGTCTCAGATCCCTCATCTGGGGTGGGAGAGCCTATCTAGCTGTGTTCCCAGGCACACAATTCCCTCGGGAAGAGCTGCTGGGCCCTGGCACCTCCTGCCCCCAGCAGCCTGAGCTCACCTGGCCAGTTTGCGCTTGTCGTGAGGGTGCAGCTTGGCTGCCATCTCTGGGTCCACCTGGCTCAGGCGGCGATGGAGCTCGACACCATCCAGCTGCTCCAGCTCCACTTTCCTGTCCAGGACTGGCCTGGGGGCTGTGGTGGCCTTCTCCTGTGGGGCACAAGGCAGCCCTGAGTCAAGCCACTCATCCACGTGCAAGGCCAGCACCAGCCCCAGCAGGTGAACAGGGCATTGTGCTTCTCCTTGCCTCACTCTAGCTTGGGGAGTACCACACTCAGTAGCAGGAATCCTGCCCTGAAGGTGGGGCTGACTCTTTCTCAGAGGATTACACTGCCCCCCACAAAGTACCTTGGTGTTGATAAGGACCTTCCAGAGCAAGGACTCGATGTAGTAGTTGGTTCCTCCCACAACAATGGGGATCTTGTCTCGGGCAAAGATATCTTCAATGTGCCACAGTCAGGGAGCATAAGCAGAGCTGCATGGCTGGGAGGGAGGACTGTGGGGAGCAGATAGGTGGGGCACAGGCTCCACTCCCCCAGCCCCAGAGAGCCATTGAGGCTGCAGGACAGGGTTCCAGATGTCCCTCATCTCTCACTGTTATCCTCTGCTACCTGTGCCAGGTACCACCAAACTTCAGGGACACCCAGGGAGGGCAATACCTGGCTCAGCACTGCTGCTTCCCCAACCAGCCCTGAGCAGCAGCAGCTCTTAGCATCAGCTGGGGAAGAGAAGCTCCAAGCCCCACTCGCCAGCAGCATCCTCTGAAAACTGGAGTTAGTTGTAGCATGGAGAGCCCAAGGCTGATGCAAACACTGATCCCTCTTGCAGGCCTGGCTGTGGAGGGGGCAAGTCCATATCTGCTTGGCCAGGCAGGCTGCAGTGAAAGGATATCAGAGCCACAGCTTTGTCTCTGAAATCCACCACAGTGTAGTTGGCAATGAGAGGATCCACGAAGCTGATCATGTGGTGCCTGCACAGACGCTGCTCCTGGGCAGAAACCTTGTTGGTGATGATGTCCAAACCCTTGTACACCTGGGGAAGAGAAGAGACCACTGCTCACCTCTGTGTCCCACAAAACTCCCACTGATTGCTGCCCCTTCCCCTAAGCACAGCCACTCTCTGTCCCTACCACCCTTCTGGTCTCAGCACAGCCACAAGCCCTGCTCAGGCGAGGCAGCAGGAACCCTGCCAACACTTGCTCCTGCCAGGGCCAAACTGCCTCTCTCTGGTGTTTGTTCCTGCCCATGAGAGATGAACCATGAGTCCAACGGCTCACCACTGCCTTCCTGCTCTGCTGGAACCCTGCAGTTAGGGATGGAAAGGTTCAGTGAGCAATCAGAGAGCGGTGTCACAGCCCGGTCAGTACACCCAGCCAAGTCCAGAGCTCTGCTACAATGAGGGCAGCTGCCTCCAAGCTGCCATCTCATCATCTGCTGCCCTTGCAGCTAAAATCTCAGGTGTGCCTCTCTCCAAATGCTCCTCTCATCTGGGAACAAGGATCACTGCTTCCTGTAACACACCAGTGTCTCTGGATGCAACATGCTCCACTTCACGGAGCCTTCTAAGCAAACACCAACTGTCTCAGCTCACACACACCTTAAAAGCCTGGCATCAAAACCTGTTCTTACTGAGCCAGACAGGCACAGAGGAGAGCAAAAGACATCAGTGCAGGTAGGTGGCCCCAGGAGAAGTGGCACTGTCCTGTACCAAGGTGCCAGGAGACATTGATCAATGCAACCAGCAGCATCTCACTGCTTTGAGGTCCATCTTCAATCAGCTAGACAGCTAAAAGCAGAGCAGGAAGCTCCCAAACCAACCCCTTGGGAGCACTCTGGGTAAAAAGCCAACACACGCTGTGATACCAGCAGCAGGCACCCAAGCCACGGCCCAAACCTACCCTCCAGGCTGTGCCTGCAGACCCAGGCAGTGCTGCCTCAGTTTGGTGTCCTGTCACCATGGCTGGGATGGGTCCCCTGAGCAAAGCCCTTGCAGATAAAAGTTACCTTTCACCCAGGAGAAGGGAAAATGACTCCCTGCTCTGCTCCTCACAGCCCTCCTCAGCATGAGGTGCCCCTGTGCTCTAAGGGCATGACTGTCAGGGGATGCTGTAAGGCTTTGCAGGGCTGCAGGCAAACAGGGATAAGAGATCCACAACCTAAGGGTGCTGGCAGCAGGCAGAAGGTCACGGAGGGGCACATAAACCCTTTCTGCCCAGCACAGCTTTGCATCATGCCAAGGACCAAGCACCCTCCATGCCAGTTGGTGTAAGACTCTGCTTCAGGCCATGGTCACAGGGAGGGTTTGTTCACCTCTCAGCACCTTCTTGCTTGGAGCATTCTCCCAGCTTGGGATAAACTGGCTGATGGAAGACAGGGCTGGAAAAATGGCTGTGCTCATTTCCTCCTCCATCACCCAGCCAGAGGGACAGACTTCCCAAAACGAATTTCCCTCTAATCCCCTCTGAGAAGCTGCCAAGCCTCCGGCTGCAGCACAGCCTCCACCCACTGCCTCCCCTGGTCCCAGACAGAAGGACAAGGTGACACCGAGGTGACCCACAGGCAGAAGGGACGCTGGGAGGTTAGTGGAGCAGGGAAGCCCGATCCCTGATCCCTGCCTGGAGCAGTCATGTGAGCTGCTGGGGCAGCTGAACCGGCTGCAGCCTGGCAGGCACTCCCTGTCTTGCTTAACTCTTGCACTTGCTGATGGGTGGTAAGGGCCAGGGCCAGCTCCTGCTCCAGTCCCTCTGCAGAGAAAGGCTTGCCCTGGGGGTAGGAAATGAGGGGGGAGCAGAAGGGCAACCAAATGCTCTTCCTTTCTGCCCTGCAGAAACCCAGCTGGCCCTAGGGGATGCTGAGCAGACAGGAGGAGAGGCCCAAGAGGCAGCTCTCTGCCAACATGCCCCGTGGCTGGCAGCGGCCTATTGATTCCCTTCCATTACCCAGCACCATTCAACACAGGCCTCCAGTCGGCACCGAAAGCCTTTGAATTCATCGAGTTTTGGCTCGGTGCCTTCTCTCCCCCCTCCTCCCTTCGAGGGCCAGTCCAGACCTTCAGCTCCTCCAGCTCCCACTCGTCTGCCTGCAATCGCAGTCAACACAGAGGGGCTGATGGAGAGAGAGCTCCTGGTGCCCTGCGCGGGCAGAGCTGGGATTTACAGCTCAAACTCCAATCCCCCAAGGTTCTCCTGGAGATTAAACAGCGAGAGCCTCCCCAAATATCTGGCAACAAGAGGAGGAATGCGGTGTCAGTGTGTGGGCCGGGAGGAAACAAAGGCAGCCTTTTACACACACCCAGCAAAGCCCAGCGAAGGTTTCCACCAGCTGGCTGTCGGCAGAGCCTCGCTCCCAGCCGTCCTCCTGCCGCTCCTGTCTATTTTCAGTAGGCAGCTCAGATAAGCCTTTGTTGCTTTCTAAGGCCCCAAAACAGATTAGCAGCAGCCTGGAGCAGCAGGGCCTCCGAGACATCGAATCCGAGCCGGGGACTAAAGATGCTTAGCCTTGACGGCGTCCTCCCACCTCTGCTGCTGCTGCTGCAACCCCCGGGGCAGGTCAGTCCCACAGCTCCCAGTGCTGGGCTGGAAAGTCGATGCTGTCTGTCCTCCCAAAGGATGGGGAAACTGAGGCAGAGACACAAGCAGGGCTGTGTGGATGCTCAGGAAATGGTGAGGATGCTCAGTTCGAAGCCTGGATGAGGAGGAATGGGTTTAAATTGGCAGAGGGGAGATTGAAACTGGATGTTGGGAAGAAGTTCTTTACAGTGAGGGGGGTGAGACACTGGCACAGGTTGCCCAGGGAGGCTGTGGAGCACAGAATGGGATCTTCAATCACATTCTGTGCTTCTGTGCTCCACAACCTCCATGGAGGTGTTCAGAACCAGCTTGGATGAGGCCTTGAGCAACCTGTTCTAGTGGGAGATGTCCCTGCCTATGGAACTGGATGATCTTTGAGGTCCCTTCCAATCTAAACCATCCTATGATTCTATGACTCTAGCCACCAGTTTCATGCACAAACCCCAACTCTGTCCCTTTGTCACTCTGTCCTCCTCCCGAGTGCAGGGAGCACAGCTGCAAAGGTCACATACAGCACAGGGACCTCAACCACGTCCAAGCCACCTGCAGCTGGGAGAAGCACGAAGATTTCACAGGGGCCAAGGGATCTCTCAGCTGGAGAGGAGCACAGAGGGCCCAAACCAAGCTGGGGTGGCACAATTTATTCTCCTGCCACAAGAAGGATGTCAGCCAAGGCTCCCGAGATGTCCTGACCTGACACACTGACCAGCAAACACACCCAGTGTGCTACAACAGGCTCTGGAGAAAGACTGCACTGCCACCTCCGAGGGTGCCATCCAAAAGGGACAGTGGGATCGGGGCTGGGGGCCCTTCAGCAAGCTGGCACCAGGGCTCACTGCTCAGCCATTCACTCCGTGGAATGACTTACTCCTAAAGGAACCTCACTGGGATGACAAACGTCAACAGAAAGGACAAAAGAAAGATTAAGAGGCCATCAGATTAAGCAGAGCTCCTGAGCTGCAGGCAGGCAGCAGCTAAATCTGTAATTTGACCACAGCGACTCAGGGCCATGACGAAAACCTCCCGGAGATAGAGGGGTGCCTGTGTGCAGGAACAGGTGGGCCTGGGGCTCCCTGGCCCCTTCCCGAGCCTGGCTGCAGCTCCAGCAGCTGCCCAAAACACTGCCAGCATTTGTCGGAGCTCTGCAGAGCCCACACAGGACACGGGGATGAATGGAGAGAGGGAGCCGAGGGCGGCAGGGTCGCTGGCAGCTGTCAGTCGAGAATGAGCAATGGGAGGTTTAAAACGCAGCGACTCTTCCGCAGCGACACCGGCGCCAGCCCTGCGCGGCAGAGGGATAGGGCAGCGGGGAGACAATGTTCCACGGGAACAAAGCCAGCCGGAAAGCAGCCCCAGTTGGCTGGCTGCAGCCAGCCTAAGCAGGGCACGGGGGTTAGTGGAGCGTGGTGGGGGAGGCGCAGACAGGAGCTGCTCCAGGCCCAGCCTTCAGGCAGCCGAGGCTGCCTCGCCACGCCGAGAGGCTTCGCCGCCAGCACGCAGCCTGCCGGGATAAAGCAGCAGAGCTGCTGGGCTCTCGCTCCACAGTCACGCTAGAATGAGATTAAAAGGAAAGGAGGACAAGAGCCACTCAAGCCCAGATGCCATTGGGTGCCTGCAGCCAGAGCCCTCCCAGTGCCTGCATTCCCATAGTGGGACCTGAAACAACCAGAGCACAAAATCCATGCTTCAAAACATGCAGCAGCCTGAATCGGGAAGGCACAGCCGGCTCCAGCCACGCCTGCAGAGCTCGGGATGCAGCAGGAACCTTCTGTTCACAGGACTGCCCAAGTCAGTGACCTTACAGGTCTTTTCTCCTGATCCTATTGGTCTTTCCCAGCCTTACTGGTTCTGTGCTGGACTCACTTGCTGTACATACACCACAGTCAGCATGTGCATGGCTGCCCAGAGAAGTTGTGGAGGCTCCAAGCCTGGAAGTGTTCAAAGCCAGTCTGGATGGGACCTTGAGCAACCTGGTCTAGCAGGAAGCATCCCTGTTCACGGCACAGGGTTGGAACTAGATGATCTTTAAGGTCCCTTCCAACTCCAAACCATTCTGTGGTTCAACAGCCCAAAAGTAAAGACTGTTGTCTGCTGGGCTGGTGGTCACCACCAGGTCAGAGAACCAAACAGCATTCACAGTGCTCAAACAGGCACCAACAGCCAAACAAAAGCTCCAGGGCTGGTCTAGATCAGGAAGGTCAGGAGTAGTAGAACCCTGCTGAAAGACATTTCTAATGCAAGCACTAGAGCAGAGTAACTCACCTTGGAAACTTAACAGTAGCCCCTCAAAAGCCACCTCAGCCCAGAGAGGGTCTGCAGAGAAAACCAGCCCACAGGAGTCCCACCTTGGGCTGAAGGAGAGCAAGATGGACTCTCCAGTCCCCCTTCAGGGAGAACACACCAAGAGCTCAGGACACCAGCAGTGCCTGGTGATTCCCAACAGTTGGAGGACATCAGCCCAGGGCCAGACAATGCTGGACAAAGCTTCTGCATCCTGCCTGAACGTTTTACCCCTGCAAGCTTTTTGTCAATTCTGCTCAGACCTCAAACACTCTTTTCCCAAGAGCTGGAGGAAAACATGCCATAAATGTAAAGCTTTCTGATTGCTTGCTCCAAATTCAGCAGAGGAAGTTTTTACATTTAAGCTGTCTAGGATACAACCAACCAGCAGCAGCAGCCTCTTAGAGGAAGTCAGGAGGTGGCTGCAGGACAGTGGGAGTCAATCTCTGAGCAGCACAAAGGACAAAAAGGTGGCGTTGGCAGAAAAGAGCTTCTTTTAAAAGTGTAACAAATAGGTCAAATATTAAACTTGACAGAGAGTTCAGTCATTAAAGAATAGTGAAAGTGTTGACTAGGAAGGAAAATATTTTGCTAAACAATAATAAAATTCCTGTGGGGGCTGAAATCTACATCCTGTGACAAAGCTCTTGTAGCTGAACACAATTAGGACAAAAAAAAAAAAACAGAAAAGCAAGGAGGGGAGTGCTGGACTTTGGCTGCCACAAACTGGAACATGGAAACTTCAGCCTCAACATGAGGAGAAACT